>JABGLY010000404.1:0-78508 GCA_013623525.1 Fusarium dimerum
CAGAGTTCCGCGGCGACTTGGTGCCGCAAGACGGCAGCAGTATCGTCCTCGGCTACGATCTAGAAGGGCTTCTAGACAGTCTGTTTGGTAGCGACACCGAGCTGCGCGCCGCCATGTCTCGCGAGTTTCGAGCTTTCCTGCTCCTCTCCGTCGAGAAATCTAGCAAAAGACTCGACTCGGAATTGTTCCGTCGCTATCTATGCGCGCTAACAGAGTCGCCCCAGACCTGGTTCCGGCTCCGCGACTGCGACGCCCTGGTTCGGTACACAATCGCCAGTGCACTATCGTGCAACGAGTGTGTCGACGTCATTTTCAGTGAGGAGCAGTGGCGGCTTATCGGAGAGCTGTGTTATACGCTGTACGACGCCGTCGCTTTCCACAAGCATCGAGCGGAGGGCAAGACCAACAGCACCTTCGGGTATTTCGACGCCCACACGCGCGTCAAGAGCTTCCAGCTATACCGTATGGTTCTTTGGGCTATCGACGTCCCATGGGCCACCAATCCCGCCAAGCGCTGCGTCGTCAATTTCTTGCGTTTCTTCGGAGGCCCTCTCCATATGATGACGCGGAGGTACCGCTTCGTCGAGGATGGACTGCGGATCGGCAAGCCAGAGACGGAGCAAGTGGTAGAGCTAACCCGTGCCAACTTCAAACTCTGGAACAGGGTCGAGGAGACGGCCGCACAGCTGAAATATGACGGACGGTACGCAGACTTTGTTGCGCAGTCTGACAAGCTAATGTTCGATGGATTCTGCGACCTTCTGCAGCGCAGTGGCAGTCGGGAGTGTGTCAACTGCACGTTCATAGTAACAGGCACTACCAAGAATATTCGGCAATTCGGAGGCATCCAGCTGTGTAGGCCGTGCAAGGAGAAGTGGGGTCTCTCTATGGCAGAATTCCCAGAGAGGTTCAAGGCAGCTTTTCCGGAGACACAGAACGAGATTACAAAACTGATAAAGGGTCTCTGGCAGATTCAAGGCGGTATTGCTCTACATTTTGTCGCAACCCGAGCGATTTGAATTGGGAAGGACCTGGACATGAGTTTGAACATTTCGTCACACTACGGTGCAGATGTGCCACCCAGGCAGAACAGAGCGTTGATAGGCCCACTCCATAGGTCCGAGCGAGTATCTCTAGCAATACATGAAAGGGCCCTAATTCATATGACTTTCTGTTCCAGCTTCCCTTGTCAAGCATCTTCCTCCAGCCAGCATCTTGCATTCCACTATCACCGTCATGTTGATCGCCACACATCCGCCCCTCCTATGTAGTAGGTGTGGCTTGACATGGTTGCTCACTACATCTAAGCACACTTACTGTGAGTCTAGGTCCCGCCTGCTACACCCGTGTCTTATCGTAACCATGTCTTGCCTGATAGATGCCATCCCTTTGGAAACGCTGATATCCTGTTCAAGAACGCCGTGGGACTCACGGCGGTCCTGATAACCGTTGTCGTGTGCCATCGATATCTATCTGCCATGTCCGATATTCCGGGCCTGCTCTGGGACTCGCGGCTCTCGCTCAGATGGGTGCATTTACTGTGGGCTGGGTTCCCTCTTTTGACATGATACAAGAACAACGGATAGGAGCATCCAGTTCTGCCTCGACCGATAGCCCCGTGGCCCGGAGCCAAATATTTGAGCAACCTTGCGTCTAGACAGTTCCCGTTCTCTCCGTCACGCACGCCGCGTGATCGATGAGATGCCACATCTCCACAACATGCGCGACAGTAGGGTCATTGCCGCATTTGATGATTGTGGGCCCGCGGGATGGCTGTTGTTGCGTACAACTGTCTAAGCACGTAGTCCTTATCCTCTTTGATTCAAGAAGAAGCCACCGAGCGGTCTCCTTTGTTACTGCTGCGCTAGCTAATGCAGCAGAGTCGAGACACCATCATAGCCGCCCTCCTTATCTGTTGACCTGGTGCCTAGATCTCCAATGCCGAACTGATACCAAAAGCCCTCAATCCATCCTCTTCTTCACATAGACCGGCCACGAGTGTGTCAGCGCGGTGAAGTTAGCCTGGTACCTCCACACGCTGTCCGGATCCACCTGACGGATGTCGTAGCAGTGGATTAGAGAAGCTACCACTTTAGAGACCTGTATCAGCGCAAGGTGACGTCCCGGGCACGTCATAAACCCAGCGGAAAACTTGTCACCTTAGCTCTTGGCGCGGCGTCTGTAAATCGTGCGATAACTTACCACCAACCAGTTTTCCCCCAACTCCTTTGTATAGCCAGACATCCAGCGTTCCGGGTGCCATTGGTGAGCATCAGCTCCCCAGATGTCCGTCGATAAGTGCACTGCACTTGTGGGTGTCAGCCTTCCGTGGTGAACCGGCTCACCAACAGCGCGCAAACCTACTGCGAAGAAACACTAAGAGTGGTGCCCTCTGCGAAGTGTCGGCCTGCGATAGTGATGCCGCCCTTCGGGGCCTTACGAGGCAAGCCCATGGTCGTTGGGCTAAACAAGCGCAGCGACTCCTTTACGCAAGCTTGTACATAAGGCAGGCTCTGGGCGTCGTGCGACGAAACAACGCGATGTTGGCAGCGCCCTTGGGCACGAGCGGCATCGATCTCGTCGCGTCGACCAAGCCTTGGGATGCCTGATCATGTGATACACAACGCTCTGAATAGCAGCTTCAAGGCGGAGTCAGCGCGGGGCTAAGAAAGAGGAACTGGGATAGGTACTGGAAACGGGCTCCGCCCCTGCGCCCACATTCACATTCGCCTGCGCCTCGATCTCCCGTACGCTCAGTGTCCCTGATACTTCGGAAGCGCGAAGCCAGTGCGAGAGCATGTCATTCCCGGCATTGGGGTTGCTCATCCGCTTCCGCAAAGCCGCTGACGTGGTCCTGTACAGTCTGCCCATAGGCAGCAGCAGCATCCAACTAGTTAACGGGTTGACAAGGATGCGCAGGGGCACGAGGAAGAAACCAGCGGCGGCTGCGAATTTGCTGAGCGCGATGTTGTTCCGCAACGTTCCGCCTACATCGCGGCCCTGCTGCCGTCAGCTCAAAGTCTTGGAGGGACTCTAGCCATGAGCATGGTCACTAGCAAGGACGACAACCTCCAGCTGCTGTAGAATATGACGTACCGCTTTGATGAAACCAAACGGCTCCGAGAAAAAGACGGAGCCTATGTTGTCGAATGTCGTGTACGTGATGAACTTATCAAGGTGCATCGGCTTCTCGTCCTCGGCATAAGCGTCTATCCAAGACAGCAAGCACTCGATGTTCCTGTTGATATCGGACTCCCATCTCCGGACCTTCGACGGGGCGTATCCTGGGGCAAAGTGTTTCGAAAGCGCCTTCTTCTCCTGGGGATCGGTCGTCGACATAGGGTTCCGGAAGCGGAAGTCGGGCACTGCCGTGACGCGGTACCAGTCGCCCTGCAGGGGGTTACTCAGTTATCCGCGGGCAGACCATGCACTTGTTCGGACCGACCTTGTGTAGATTGGCTCGCAAAAGGAGCGTGGAGGCATCTCGGTGACAAACGCTGACCTCGTTTGGGGCGATGCGAACGAACGGGCCATACTGTTTGTGGAGAGCCACGAGACGCTCGTTCTGCCTTCCTTCGAGGATGATCCAGACATGCCATAGCCGAGTGAGGGAGGCCCAAAACGGGCCCGGAATGTTCGATATGGCAGAAAGATAGCGACGGCGCACGATAGTGGTTATCAGGGTCGCCGTGAGTCCCACGGCGAGGCTTGACCAGGTGATCAGCGCCTCCCAGGGGATAGCGTCTATCAGGGAAGACATGGCTATGATAAGACACGGGTGCGACAGGCGGAACCTAGTCTACTGAACTGTTGGATACAGTAGTGTCAAGAAGAACGATAAACTCACCACAGAACGGTCTTTTAGTGCACTCTTAAAAAATCCTCATGTGGTCCTGGTCTGCCGACCTTGGCCCCATTTTCGACCATTTGCTGCCAGGGGGTCAAGGTTGCCCACGCTCGCCGCTCACAGTGGCCGCCGCTGGCTACGAGGCAGAAAGACAGGAGATGGGTAAGGTGGGCGTGCCAGCTCTGGCGAATCGCTCCGCACCAGGTACGCGCAATATCCGTCTTCGGCATTTGTGGCCAGACGCTGGGCTTGCCACTAAGCGAAGGTATGTATTGGGCAGCCGGCGGAACCCCTGCACGGGCTCCGCCTTCCTGGTGATAACACGTCACAGCCGGACTTGGCCACGGCGACCTGAGTCAGGGAGATCTGGCTTTGATGAGGCTGCCGATCTGGCACAGTGGAGACTTTGAAAAAGTAAACGCGGTGCTGGCGGCGTTGTCAGCCAACTCGAAATATGCATTTGCAGCGCTAGTGAGCCCGTCCAACCTAATTGATTCTGATGGCTCACACGCGTGTGTGCAACGACGAGCAACAGGGGTCTCATGCAGCGTCCACACCCTCACGGAAGTGTTGGCCAACGCTGCTACCCGGCTTGCCTATTGAGGTAAAGGGGTGTTTGTTCTTGCCGAACCATCACACCCTCTCAATTCTAGTCTCGTGTGATGGCTGCCACACGGCAAGATATCCCCAGGCAGGTACCCGCAATAATGGCGGAGCCGCCACACCCTCTCGTCTCAAGTCTTGTGTGATGGTCAATTATGGCTGCCACACTGGAAGGACATCAATCATGGGTAGAACCAGAATCCAATGGTCACCTGCGAGTACATAGCGAGAACGAGCTAATACAGAAGGCAAAGGAAGAAGCTAGGAAGACGACGAGAGAAGACGTCACCCGGCCGGAGCAGCTCCCTGCTATGAAATTAATAAGCCCAAACATGGCCCGACAGAAGCAACCTACGACCAACTGCCCGACAAGGTTGGCAAGTACTCGAAGCGAATCGACGTAGCGCTACCAGGAAAACACACCAAGGTAAAGTATAATCAGCTCGGGCGCAAAGAGGCTAGCATACTTGTGCAGCTGCGGACGGGCATGGCAAGAGTTAACGACTATACACCACATCCAAGCGGCACAATATGATTTACGTACCTGCAGCCGGACCCGAGAAACGATAGAGCGTTTCCTTTTGACATGCACCCAGTGGACAGAGCAACGCAAGGTACTGCAAGAGTGTACGACTCATAGTAATTACGACAGGGTATTATATATCACTAAAGCTTACTATAGTACATGCTTTTGTGGTTTGTGATTGAGTCCTTTCATCGCTAGACATATGGCGTGCGGTCCATCTCTGCGACGGCACGTGACTATAGGGTAGGGTGAAACAAGTACCAGGATAGCGGCGACCGCGCAGACCCCTTCTGATCTTGTTCTGGAAGAAAGATATATTGGGGCGTGAATAATACTATATTTTGTGACGTGCATTAGGTGCCAGCAGCGTTCTTCCTGTCCATAACAACAGCGGCATGTGATGTGCACTCTGACACTCTTCATTCATACCCAGCCTTTTTTGACCAAATTGTCATGGAATTACGCTAGTTCGCTGAACTGGCTTGTTGTGAGATGGCAAGAGAGCGCTTCGCCGTGAGGCTCCCTCGTCAGCAGATGACTCTTGTCGTACACCGGGCGATAGCTCACAATGGATAGGGGAGGTGTGAGACACACTAAGGGCATGCAGAAGGCAAATGTCCACAAAGAAGTGCTGGTGTCAGATTTGGAATATAGCTCGGATTTTTGAAGCATTTCTTCAACTTTGGCACACTTGCCAGGGTTCTTGGATGCTACTTACAGAAGGAAAGCCAGAAGCTGGCAGTTTTGCGAAGGTGTGTGGTCCAGGATAGGCTCTTCAGGCAAACCATGATTTCCCAACACGCTCAAGAGCCTCCGTATGAGTGCAATTGCTGAGTAGTGTTCAAGCTAAGCAGGCCGAGATTTTCACAGACTATTTTCCAGATTCCTGGGGCATTGAGCTGGAGCAGTCGCGACTTCCTGCTCACGGCTTGACCATAGCACCGAACGGTATAATAAAGGAGGGCTTCGGCCGGTTCTTAAAGGCAATCCCATCCAGCCTCACCACGTCTCAGTGCTTGTAAGCCGTAGTAACATCAGAGTATAACTTACATGGATTTCTTCTCGTAGAATTGCAATCTCAACTTGAACCTGTGGAGCATGGTAAAGAGTGCGCGTACACCTGCCCAGCCAGACGGCATATCCTTGAATGCCCTGTAAGCAGTGATGCGTGTCAAGAAGCGAGCCGACGTAGAACTTTTCAACTTGAGTCGCTGCTCGAAGATAAATCTTTTTTTCTAGTTCGTGCGCTCTTTTAGTCTCTGTGAAGATTACCGGGACGATACTGATCTTGACATTGCTGGGGAAAAGTTGGCCTCGAAGCTTTCCATGGTCGTTGAGATAACAGATCTGAGTTCAATATAAGATACACATCCCAGCTGCTCTCTGAGTTCTCGGAGCCTGAGGTTGCCTTGTGGTTGATGGACGGCATAGGAATGACTATAATCCCTCGAGAGTCTCGGGGTCGTCGTTTGTAGTTCAAGATGTACGATGAATGAGAGAAGGTCACTCAGCAAGGGCATTGACTACAGGACTAGTAGATGCTTCAATCAATGTGGCAGATGAGCTTTGGCGCAGCAGCAGAGCAGCAGGCAGCAACTATATCAACATCCTCCGGCGGATATTATCATCCGCCTGGGTCACGGGTCCTCTCCGCTCTCCATCATACCTGGGACCTCAAGTAGTACGACGGCACTCACGAGATCTGGCATCCAATGGCATTACAACGGAAGGGTGTCTGGGTATTTAGGCTTCGCAGCTCCACTAGATTTCAAGGCATCCTTCCGTCTTTATCCGCGTTCCCGTAGCTATTCTTGTCGTTTCATCGCTAAAGAAAGTCAGCGAAAACTTTATGGTTCGGCACCGCTAAACGTACCCCAAGCGCGCGCCTGGCTTTGCACCGAAGGATCAACCCAGCTGTACAAGGCAGCCCTCTCCGGATGCCGACGTGCGAGGCCGACGTCATCATCCGGCGGCGCTTGCGCGCCTTTGAGATTGAATTGCAAAGGTTTCGTGGCGTCTCTCTCGCCGAAGAGAAGGAAACCCTCGGCGTCCCACATAGGGATATGCATGTTAGTCCGGTAGTAGCACCCTTGGAGGCAAGGAACAGTTCGTTCCTGCCGGAAGGTCATCGCAAAGGCGTCTCTGACTTTGTTCCAAGACCACTTCATCTCGTGACGGGCATAGATAATGAAGTCGGACTGCTCGACTGTGTACCTTTTCCCATGCGCTAGGGAACAACCGCGGCGCAGAGACTTTTTCCGCTTTGTGAGCAATTGGACGCCTGCATCAAATTCGGCAAGGCTTGGAAGCCGACTAGGCAAGAAACTGCTCATTGCGTGGGTTTGTAGGTGGAGAATTGTCGTCGCTCATAGACCGGCCCTATGTAGTCTGGGTAGACAGACAATGACAAGTTGCAAGCCTGACCAGAATTAAATAGTATCGAACACAATGCCCCGGGGTGTGCTCCCTGGGTCCATCCATTTGTGGCCGCTCCTTGAGTATGACGCGCGGTCTTGGTACAAGGAAGCAGGCTGATGCGGACGATGAGCGGACATGTCATCAGTGAGTCGACGACCAGATGTTTCAGCATTCTTCATAGTCAACGGCCACTTTGTAAGCAATCGGCCGCCGCTGCAAGCTCCCAGCCTCCTTGGACTTAGTTGAGATCGAGCCTGGTGACCGAAACGTGCCGCATTCTCCCCCGTCCAGAAGGTCGTCGGTGCCTGCGTGCTTGTTGTGGACCACCACTTCCATGAAGCTTGGGCACTTCCACTCATTTACTGATGCTTGAGGAAACCCGCTCCCTGTGACCCACTGTGACTGCCACACGGCAAGCAGCCAAATCACACCCACTCGGATCCAGCCGCCTCTTGCGCTCCACTGTGGCTGCGAGCTTGCAGGGAGCGGTGCTTGGCATCCTAGCCGGAGGTCACAGAGAGCTTGGCAGAGGGGGGGGGCCAAGCCAGATGCTGGCGGAGCATCACACCCTCTCAGTGTGATGGCTGCCACACGACAAGAAATCCCGAGGCAGGTACCCGCAATGATGGCGGAGCCGTCACACCCTCTCGTCTCAAGTCTTGTGATGGTCAATTGTGGCTGCCACATTGAAAGGTCATCAGTCATGGGTAGCCTGGCCCGGACAGGAGCCCCCAGGCAAGGCATCATACCCACTCAGATCGTGGCTGCGAGCCCCAGTGGAGCGGCTAGATAGACATGACGGCCCTCGGAGCCAAGTGGCTGCTTGGAAATGACTGGGCAATGAGGCCTCTCCCATTAAGTCAGGATCACGCGTCATGCTCTAAAACAGGGCCCAAGAAGGATTGACCTAGGCAGCACAGTACTTTAGCAAAGGTAGAGAAGATCTCGCAGAGTAGTGGAAGTCGAACCTGAGCCGTAAGCAATAGCCCAGTGTTCGCCCGAGTTTCGCCCATGCTGTTTGGGTTTGGAGATGGGTTCCCCAACCCATGGCTGTAACCCTACACACTAATCTCGCATTCCGTCATGATTTCGGCGCGAAATGACTAGTCGTGTCCGTTTCTGTCCAATGGAAGCCTTGTCCCAACGTCTCTATTTTGGTATACAATGATTTGCTAGGAGAAGATGGACATCCTTGCATCGTATGGTCCAACAGTGGCTAGTACAGGCCGCTAATCTGAGACGATCGAGTTGCATCTGGCTTCTGCATGGCATCCTGGGAATTTCCCATGTCGTGGACGGCCCTTGTACTCTGCGCACGCCCTGAAGATCTCCTCCCGTCTGGTTCGTCCCCAAAATGGCTATGGGTGTGGACCGTGATGCACGTATCGCAGCCATATCGGCAATCGCCTGCCCAGGGCTACTGTACTCCAGCCGGAATATAACGTCTATAGCTAAGTATAAACTGAACATGGGCGACGCTCAAACATCAACAAGTACTGAGGCTGATTACACGGCGCGATTGACACCAAAGCTAGCAAGATGTCCGCCATTGACATGCAGCTGATGATTAGCTTCCTCCGGGCAACTGCCTCATTTATTGTCATCTATCAACGCAATGCATATCGCTTGGCGCACGTCGACAATCGCCTGACAGCAATTCTTCTCCTCAGTCAGTCCACTATGCATGAACTGGAGCGGGAACTTCGTGCAACTGGCACAAGCCTGTCTCCAACAGACTACGCCGCTTGTGTCGCTGACTCGGCCAATGACCAAACACAGTTGTCTGCCCCTGGCCTGCCACTTGTGCCTAGAACTTCTGGACCGTTTGCAGGTGGGCTATGCGTAGCCAAAGGAACCCCTGGGTTAGAGCCACACGACGTTTTGCCCACGCGTTCGGCTGGGCCCGATGACGACGGTACTTTTACCGACCATTATCCCCAGTGTGGCTCTCCCATCACGCCATCGATTGACCAGATACCTTATGCAGTACCACCACAAGTGTGCGACCCGGTGTATGGTGGGGGAAACGAGGGTCCGACATGGCATGAGGAATTGACTGGCCTCCAGCAGAGCGACAACCCACCCCCATGCAGTGATTGCTCGTGTCAGAGCATTGAACGACACGATACAGCGGTGGAATCGTATTCCGATGAGGTTGAGAGGTGCGGCATCGTTGATTCAGTCCCTGTCGCTCAACAACACCAGGGCTGGCACCTAAATGGCAACCATGAAGCATCGAGCTCGTTTCCAAGCCCGATATGTTCTCAAGAGCCACTTTCAGCAAATTATCGAGATAAACCCGTGTTCGCTCTCCCTAGCTGCACGGTAAATCAGCACGTTACGGAGCTCGAGGCGCTACTCCCTATAGCCTCTTTGGAAGACGCTTCGCAGAATTGGGATGAAAACCATCTCATCACCCCGATTGCGACAGACACCGCTCGTCTAAACAGTTCGCCTAGACGAGGATGTACGACCCTGCCTCCCATCAGCCGCCGACACGTTCCGATATCTGTGAAGGAAATCAGAACGCCCGAAAGTGACGAACCCTATGTCCAGCACGGCAGCTCGAGGCGGTGGGTGCAGAAAGTCACCGGAAAGACATTGAGAATACAAAGCACAGGCTTGGGAAAGTCAACTGTCGTGGAGGTGAGTTGTGGAAATAGTGGAGAGTCTGTCGTGTTGCGGTGCCATGCCTATAAGAGGTGGAAATGGCGAGGACGATACCGCGGTGGGTGGCTTGCGGTAGAGTTCAAGGCGTTGCTCAAGACGATTCGCAACAAGTCTGACGAGCAGATATACGGTGTGCATCTCCATGCTCAATAGCGCAGGGAGAAATAGCTCGCTCTGGCTTGTATGTGGCCTTGTTATTTATAAAAGGGATGGCATCGCGTAGACACTTGATGGGTAGATTGCATAGGTACAACAGCCAATCAAGTTTTCCCGCACGGTCAAATACCCCTTACCTGCTCGGCATGCTAGTCCCACACTGCTTTAGTCAGATGTTTGTAGTCGAGACGACACTATTAGTCGTACTGGTGCTGGGAAAACGCATCGGAGGGCGACCATCCTACGGGGTGCTAACATAGCGTGCGGCGACTACACTCCTTCCCATTAATGGCGTCACGACAGTAGACATGAAACTGGGAACAAGCTGGCGACTACGGTATATTGAAGCGAGGCTACTACATGCTAACTTGAGGACTCTCTAGAGAAGTCCCAACCCAATCCATTTCAGGTATCATAGGTTATGCTCCTCCAGCAGGGCGGACGAGGAATCGTCTCTCAGAGCGCACTATGCACCTGCGCGATGAATAGAAGTACGGATAACGCAATCCATGACACGGACAGTCGGTGGGAACCTGAGGTAGAGCTTCCGCCAAGCTGTAGGGGAGTGAAGGTGGCCGTCGGAATGGAGGTACCGCTTGGACTAGTCATCGTGGGAGTGGTGCCGTTCGACGGCCATCTAACTTGTGCGCTCTGGAGCGCCATGGATGAGACGGTGCTCTCCGAAAGCGCTTGGTTTCCCAAAGGTGAGCTATTTCTTCTCAGTATTGCTCATACATATGGGTGCAATCATTGGTGACTTGCCATGGAGTGTGAGCAAAGGCAGACCTAGTCATTTGCGGCAATGAGATGAGATTAGAGCTTGAGGGAGCCGATTAGACAAATCTGACAAGCATCAGATCTTCGGGCATTGATCGTTACTTTTAAAGCAGAGCTAGGCAACATGATAGGGACGGCCGCTGGCCGACTGAAAGCCGTCTGTTCGCTTGTCCACAACCTAACGTACAGTGACATCGCACGTTTGATAGAACCCACCCACCCATTCCTCGGAGAATCCACGCAATTGTCGAAAAGCGCTGTCGGTAGCGCATACCGTCGATGGTAGGATTCCGCAGTCATCGACCAGAGTGAACAGGAAGTTCGAGGTAGCATCCAGTGTTCCGTCTGCGGCCAGTAGTTGTCGTCGGGCGGTTCGCGGAACTTTTGAGCCTCGAGTGAAGTTAAATCCAAATGCCGTCTTTGCTCGCTCTGTTCACACATGGCCCCATGAATTGAGCGAAAGTGGCAATACGCCGCTCAATGTCTGACAGAGAACAATAAACGCGCAACTTCGGGTCCGTCCTTATCGAAAGTTGGGGGTTCTTTTCCTTCTTTGCTACGTGGCAGAACTGAAGAGTCCAGAAGGACACAAGTTGATTAGCATTGAGCCGAATGATTCGGTAGACAAACGTGTATAAAAGTCATAGTCGCCAGTATGCGCAGCAGCGCTTCATTCACATGATGGCTTTCTATGATAAGTGCTGCGAAAGAGCGAGGGGGCTGTGCCAAAAGCCTCACCGCGCCGTTTCTATGCACATAAACCAGCTCTCTCAGTATGACAAGATGATGCTGGAGGTGGATCAGATGCCTCCAGGCTATTATGTGGTTGCCGGGATCCTGTCGTGGCTCTTGCTGGCGGGGTTTCTTGTATCTCCCTCCACATACGCCTCTATGCGAGACTCGGATGTCCTGGATAGCACCAATACGGTCGGCAAGTCCCTCATGGGCTCCGTGCGAAACGTACCACTACTCTACATAGCGTCCTTTATCTGTTTGTTCTCCACAACTGGGCTTGGGTGGCTCTGGTGGCGTTGGCAACACAACTATATTTGGGTCACTCGCTACATCATCGTGTAAGCCGGACTGAAGTATAGCCATACGAATTTACTAACAAAGCAGGCCAACTTTGACCAACTCGGCCATGGGACTGATCTCGACCTTCCTCAATGTGTACAGTATGCAGGATGGACAATGGTCCATCACTGCCATCATTACCGTGTCCATCATCGGCGCGTGGTTCCTCGCGTCATGTGTCCTCTTTACTCTCTATAAAGGCCTTCTGTTACCAAGATTGAAGGACATCAGGTGGCCACAGGCGAATTAAGTGGGTATACTTTTGCTACGGGGTTCCTCGGCTAAGTGAGTCCAGAGGCCTTACTGTGGGGAAAAAAGAATATGGTTACCTCAGCCTCCGGCCGTATGCTAAAGCCCTTTCTTCCTGATGTATACCCATGGCAGAGCTAGACAAGCTCTCGTCTCGGCAGTTGATCCACAAGCAGCATAGTAGAGCGAATACGCCATGTTCATTTCAATATCTTCATGCTTGTATGTCAGCTTTATGATTAAGAGAATCGTGTGATAAAGCTAGATCGTGATTATTTTTGCACACTATCCCATTACTGAACACCTGAATCGTTATCAATCCCTATCATGAACATCGAACCCGTTGCACATTTTTGATAACGGAGATCATGCTAACTGCATGTCATCCTTGTAATTCCTGTCCTTTATCACCACTCTCTCCAGCCCTGACCGTATATGTTTGGCATTCTTAGTACCTTCCAGTTCAAGAACCTTGGTGTCTCCGACGGGTTGGCGCCGAGCAGGTTTCACGCGATGCGTACCTTCTGAGATACACCACCAACCAGCCTGCCCCTACAATTATCGCGGAGACGAAGGTGGTCGGCAACTGGAGGTCGCTCATAAGCGGGGTATTGATCGGGATCCATGCCATCACCGATTTCAGCAGGAAGGGACTTCTCAATTAGCATATGGCAAAGACGTTCTCGGTCTGACTCACAAAAGTAGACGATACACCAGTTGGATGCAGTGGGACCGAACATACGACCAAAGCCAGGCGATGACGATGGCGGGAAGGGACCCCGCGACCAGAAAACATAGAAGTAAGGTGAGGCCCCAAAGCAGGCGAGACACGGTCCTCATCCTTGTGGGTGGTCTAGCCGTCAGTGTCGTCGTCGAAAGAGACACGAGATAGGCGTTCTTGAGCCAAAGAAACCAAGAGCACAAAACAGAAGCGAGGACTGGGGCTTTATGGTGTATATGTTGACGAAGTACATCGCATACTTTGTCAATAAGACGCTGGAAAGGGGACAGTGCGAGATTGTCGCGCGACCCTGTAGGATGCTTTGGAGGTGCCGAGTTATTCATGGCGCTTACTGTTATTGATAAGCTGTCTTCATTACCTTTATGTCATATGTGGCCGCCTGGAAATGGACGAAAAGCTTGGAGCAGCGACAAGGTCTCCAAAGCCGCAGGTTCCGACAGTTAATCGGGCGAAGCCGGCAGCTTCTGGTTATCAATGCAAGTGCATCACTTTAGGTCGGAACTCCCACCTGGCATCTTGTCAACGGAGTTGAGTGTTTGGGAGCGGCCATATCTCGGGGTGCTTAGTGCTCTATGATTCCATGAGGCTAGATGAAGTTCACAAATGGAACCCCCGTGCTTTAAAGCATCCGGGACACACAAGAGACACTCCAAAACCATACACACCATGCACGCCGATCCACCAAAAAAGCGCGATCGCACAAGAGAGAATTTTTCGCGCGCAATGTTTCGCATGATGAAGCGCTGCGACGCGATCAGCAAGCGTTATCCGAACGCTGATATATACTTGCTCATCCGTCAAAACCAGCGACACTATCAATACAATTCGACGACACCCAACTCGAATTTTCCCACGCCGCCGGCTGAGTTGGTGAGTTCAGCTATTCAAGCCACCATTCAATGTCTGACCATGGAAGGACATGACATATCCTCCCACGGTAACGCGAACACCGGCATCATTTTCCGAGGGGAAATCCTGCTCCGGGAGATAAAATACAAAGAAGAGAGAAGGATGACAGATAGGTGATGGCATGCATTGTACTCGAACAGGAGGTGACACCGAATATGTGTATGGGTTGGTGATATACTAGTTGTGCTAGATATGGGATGGATCGATTGAATTTAACATGAGGCCACCTCTCCTAGGAACGAAAATCATCCCCCATTGACTTGCTCGGATTGACTGGTATCTTGATAAAAGAGCTCGCGTGCGACATCGAGTTTTTGCTCGGCTTTGCATCCCGTATCCTGAATTCATACTACTTGGGTAGCAAAGATCCTGACAATACGCCCTGAGTTTCCCCGACTCTATGTAAGCCGGGTTGCAGCACTTATTGCATTTTTATTTGAAGCGGCGCTAATGCACACTCTCTGTTCGTAGGCGACTAAGGCGTCGCGCCAGATGTAATGGCTCTGAAGATTCTGGATCAGAGCAGCCGGTGGTGTAACGGCTACGCCTAAGCCGTTGCGCCAAGGGCAAAAGATCAGGCATTGATCGAATGACGAGCGATCAATACAGGCGTAATAGATACTTATATAGGGGTTCCGGGGGACTGAACCATAACAGGTAGCCGGCTTTTCTAGAAGTCCCAAGAGGCCGTCCTACCCACTGGAGTGCAATGGCAAGGGTCCACAAAGCTGGCAGCCTTCCGGATGGCGATGGGTTTTCTCAGTTGTCCTGATAGAGGGCTTTGATTTTACCGGCCCAAGCCCAGCCTGCAGTGTTCCGTGGCCGTATCAAGGTCCATGCTGGCTCTTTGTGGACATTTCTGCAAGAGACGCCCATATCACCATTGTCACATCCGCCCCAACAATAGATGTGATGCTAGGTGTCAAGTCCCATGCATCTTGTGGCTCGCGGCGGAACCGGAACAGGACGTTATTGCCCGATTATGGATGCATCGTTATCCGCGATCAAAATGGTCCGTACCAAACTCTGACCTAGGTACCAAAGCGCAGCCCGATCTAAGATTCTTAAAAGCATGACGTTACGCTAATACACTTACGCAGAGCATCGCCTCTTGCCCATCGTGTTTCAACCCCCTCATAAATGATACAGCTCCCTTTATCATGAGCTCCATTAGTTCCTACGGCCATGATGACCTTTGTGAGGTACGGTCTCCCATGGAGGTTGGCTCTCCCACGACACTTGACTCTGACGAGTCACCGCCTATGGCTGCTGGCAATGAGGGCGGCTGTCTTCGTACGGAGGATCTGAATCGTTTAATGGACGCTCTAGACGAGCGCAGCATCAAGTTTCAGCGAATGAAAGGCCAAGAGTGCCTCCCTGAGGCGATGATGCACGACCAAGGTGCGGTTGTCCCGGCGGTCGTGGTGTCTCCATCCAATGAATCGGAGGTGGTTCAAACACTACAGATCCTCACCAAACTTGACCTCTATCATGGCGGCCAGGCTGTGTCAGTGAAGAGCGGAGGCCACGGTTATTTCAACGGCGCCACGTGCGCCGACATCATGCTCAATTTGTCGACCATGAGGCAGCGCAAGATCGAACAGAACGTTCTCACATTGGAGCCTGGCTGCCTCCTGGGCCATACCATCGACCTGCTCGCCAGGAACCACAAGGCGGTGCCTCATGGAGACTGCTTTGGCGTCGGCGCGGGTGGCCATTTCACCACCGCTGGCTGGGACATCCTGCTTGCGCGCCGCTACGGTCTTGGTTGCCAGTCGGTGGTCGGTGGTCGGCTTGTTCTTTGGGATGGCACGGTTTGGGACGTGGGCGACAAGGACCATCGTGATCTGCTCTACGCCATGCGTGGCGGTGCCGCCGCGGGCACCGGCGTTGTCACGAAGATCCAGCTTCGCCTAGAGGAGGAACCGGCCCTGGCCACATGGCAATTTGCTCTCGTTACGAGAGACGACCTGAAACACAGGCTCGTAGCGCAGCGGGTATTTCAACGAGCCGAGAGCCTGCCCCGGGACATCACCGTCTCGCTTCGCTTTCACTACGAGCTCGGGGAGGACCAGCCCTCGTGTTCTTTCAATGTGACGAGCCTCTTGACGGCCAAGGAGACTCTTCAAAAGCTAGAACGGCATTTGGGTCCTGAGGTGTCCGAGCTGGTGTCTGATCTGACCCGATGGAATGAAGGGTCGTTGCTGGACTTGCGTCTGATACCCGCGTCGGACACGCTGGTGAAGAATCCCCAGATGTTGGCGGAGATGACTGCCCGCTCCCTACATGACAATCCACGGTTGTACTGGAGTGAACAGCAGTGCCTGCGCGAGATGGAGCGATCTCACCTTCTTTCGCGCTCGTACTGGGTCACAAATGACTGCGATGACATGTTCCTTGCCATACATGACGCGTTTGCATCTGCACGGCATCACCCATGTCGAGAGCGCATGTACGTCTTGGTTGTCTTGGGAGGTGGTCGGATGCTGGACTCGGATCTACCATGCGCGATGCCGCTAGGCCAAGTGCTCGCCCGTTTTGAGTCGCACTGGCTCAGGTCGGAGCATGAAGGATGGTGCCACCAATTTGCGCAGAACATCTCGAACATCATTCAGTTGCATGAGGATCCCGTACCACATCGACCCTACCGAGGCGATATCTGGTTGCCGGAGCAGGCGAGTGATATCGTCTTGGACAATATCTCGGCAACATACGATACCCGGGTTGCAGAGGACCGCGCTACATCCTAGGTGTCAGAAGCAGGAAAGTATGTATCGACTATACTGTAGCTACGATTTGATTCAAGTAGGGTTATAATCGAATCAGTGGATACTTCGATAGCGAGACTACTGGCTTCACTAGCGTTGGCCGCAGGGAGGAGTATAGGATTCAGAAGGAAAATCCAGAGCTCGGTACTTGATAAGCAAACAGCGCGTAGCATCAACCCCCTGTATAGCTGGAGTCTTGCCTGGCATCCTACCGGAGGGCACAACGCAAGCACTCATACAATCTTCATTCAATATGCCACGAACCCTTTCCAACCCCCTCGAGGACATACTTGTCACCGATTTACGAGGCTGCTACCTGATCGTTGGAAGTCCCGATTGCTGTATGGAGTATGTGATGGAAAGACACCTGCTAACTTGGCAGTTCTGCTCGATATTAAGGAATGATTGCGTCTTCCTAGAATCGTGCTGAGTTTTGGCCCTTAAAGAGGCAGCAACTCATCATGATGAATTGAGTGTGGAAGCAAACAGTCCGCCTAGCTTATCGCAGAGGTTCGACAGCCCTGAATACCACGAGCTACCCGTCTCACACCGTCCTTGCCGTAGTTGTACGCCCACTGCAGCCCGCCGTTCACATAGAATGCGGGAAGACTAGTACGTATCTCCTGCACGAACTTCTGGAAAGCATCACAATTCCGCTGTGTTGATACTTTCTGCGCCAAGTGGCGGTGGCAGAGAAAATCCGGCCCATAGGCTGTGTAATACAAGTCGAAGCCCCGTCGAGAATAGACGCGACACTGGTGCCTCATTCCGAAGCTGTCGTTGCAGTCCCGGAGTCTGCTCCACTAAAAATACCGACCAATGCCCGATTGTTTGCCTCCACCAATGCCGGAGTACAATTCAGGACCTTGTAACCAAGAAGCTTGATGGCATTTTCGTTGGTCCGTCTCCTTTTGCCGTGGTGAGAAACCAAGTGTATCCCCGCACCAGTGAGTGCCCGCTGACTATTGAACCTCCTATCATGCTCCTCGCACCATAGTATCCACCAATTCTCGCTGTCCCCAGGATATCTGGTGATCTTATGCTTTGACTGCCCGTTCTTGAAGATATCATGTATGTCAATAGTGCGCTCGACTTCGGCCGCCGGGCTGCGACCGCTAGGTCTCCGGCGTTTCTGAGTCGCGGACAATCTGGGAAATATCTGGCGTTTCGAAGGTTCTCCGCTCTCTACTTGTGAGGCAGCCTCGTTGGCGGCTGTTCTTGTTGGGCTCTCGTGGCCACGGCAGGGTCTGTTGACCATCTTGGCGACGTGGCTCCCACACCCTCCCATCACGTTTCGTGGGGCACTCGAAGGTTCAAATTCGTTCTTTGCAAACGCATTGGTTTCCTTCATCATGGTGCCCTCCAAAAGTCGCCGCTCCTCCTGTATGTCCTTTAGGAATGCAGGCTCCTCGTTCTCCAGCGCGTGCAAGCTCTTCATCTTGTCCTCCTGCTCTCTCAACAGGCGCTCAACGCCGGGCTTGGCGTGCTGGAAAAATTGGCGAATTTGCGCGACAGTTGACAAGTCTCCGTGAGACGCTCGTGCCTCGAGAATCTGCAACTCGATTGCATGGATTTCCTTCCGGAGCTCATTGGCGGTCCGAGCAAAAAAGTCGATATCTCCCAGAACCAAGCGATGCCAGCGGCAACGTTCCTCACTCGCCGAGATACATGCCAGGAGTCGCTCCTGTAATTCGCGCTCAGCATGAAGATCCTTCTCTGCTATCAAGACCTCAGCATCGAATGTACCGGTAGCCGACATCGCAAGGTGAGCGAGCTCAGTGATGTGCGCCAAGACGATGTAGGTGATAGCGAGTAGGCTGCGATGAGAGGGTAGACCCGATGAATCTCATGGGATGGTCAGACATCACCTCAGGTCAAAGCCTGGCTATGCTGGCTCGTACTTGCTTCAGGGGATGCCCACTCCTTCTAAGACAGAAGATAAGTGCTCTACTATGGTGCACTTCTTTCCATGACACTATTCGCATGGGCTATACAGTACCACACCCGGAACGAATTGATTGGGGAAGGCCGTCAATGGTGGCTTGTGCACGCCCCCTCCACGGCAAGCGTTCTCCATCGCCTATGCAACAGGGGTGTTGGCGAGCCAAGTCCGTCAACGACCCGCTATCGACGGCCATTTCTTGCCGTCCTCGATCGCCTGTTCGCTTAGCACAATCTCCACTAATCCGTGCAGCACTATGGCGTGGATCCATACCAATGGTCCCGCACCTCCTCGAGCGAACACTGATCAACACCCCTCGTCCGCATACATCGAGCAGCCACTTGTGGATGAGGAACGCGCACCCCTGTTCCACACCCATGAGTTGACTAGCAGTATCCATAACTGGAGAGTCATGTGGAAGCACTATTAGGTGTGGTACCCAGCAGATCTTTGATACTATTTCAGGACATCCCAGGCGGGGGGGGTGGTGAGCCGAAGACTACAGAGGCACCTCCGTAGGCTGCGCACCTTGGTCACTTGTGGGCTCGCGATGCACGAAAGAGAGTTGCCATTAGTGACGGCATCGCCGGTAGGAGTTGGACAGTGGGCCACGTCACAGACAAGCTGGGAGAGACCACGGCAGCTACAGGAGCAGCCTTTGGACTGGTATATACCGGCCTCCCTACCACGTCAAGGCTCGGCCGCTGCCAAGTTCAAGCCGGGTTGCCATGGTCACGATAGAGCAGCAGAAAGCCAAGGCGCGCAAAAGCGGTCCAAGTCTGCTGCGCAAGACCGCATATCTAGGAGAGAAGGCCAATACCTTCTCGACAACGGTGTACTGGGAGCCCACGCACAAGGAGTACCGCGTCGCAGCACATGTTCCTATCGATTAGGAGATTCCCAATCTCAATCGCCTAGTGGGTGCCCTATCGGCTGTGACGTGTGCACGTTTGCTAACGATAGCTGTAGATTGAAGATGCCCTATCCAGTCGATCATCGCCACAGTCCCGTCGGCCACCAGCTCGGCCGGGGAGACGGCCGTCGCCTGCTCCCCCGCCACCGACGGCGCGGCCCCGTCGACAGCCATACCGTGTGCAGAAAAATACCCGCGACACCGTGGCCCAGCCTCGACGGAGCGCCCGTCATCAGCCTCGGGGCGCTAGACCACCATCCAGAACCGAGCGGGTGTCACCCTCGGCCGCAGACACGCCTGCACCAGGAAGCTATGAGCAGGTTCCCGTCCCGAGTTCTCGTCAAGGCGCCCTTCGGGATGACATGGTCGAATCGGAGCAGGTCGGAACAGACAGATCGCATCCCCCAATGGATAGCCTGGCAGCCGAGACTGGTGGTCTCGTCTCGCCCGGCATGGCAGGGTGGCTTGCGGACGCGAACGGTAGCGAAGCGGCGGTAGGATTAATCAGACCAGTATGTGCGTCGACGCCGCAGCGGGACAACACATTAGATGCGATGAGCAGCATCAGTACGGCCCGACCAGGAGCGGAAGGTGACCATTTGTGTGTCCCTAGCGGTGCGATGGACGGTGACGCCAATACCCTCAGCCCCCTTTTCGACAGCTCCTCGTGGATGGATCTTTATCTCCATGACACCGCGCCGGACGATACCTTCTGCCTCGACCAAAGCGCATGTAGACCGCAACCCACAAAAGAGGCACAATACTCCAGATGTGGCGCACCAGAACCCCGAGGCGGTCAGGTCTTCCCAACCACCGCATGCCGAACGCTTGTGCAAGAATGCCTTCGCTTTGTCCGGAGCGTCTTGACAAGCGATCCGGGATGGTGTCAGTCTACATATGGAAAGACCTGAGTGCCTTTTCATCTTATCTTGATATATGTACGCAATATAGTCTTTTTTGAACCGCCAACCTACTGGAAACTATCCAGCTTCAGGAAACGCATGCGTAGATGAGGAGGTATCATGAGGCTCTATCGGCGAAGAGCGACAGGTCTTATTCTAGCCCACGGCGGCGAGCCCTGGCATGCCCAAAATGTCTCCCAATTACCGTATTGTCGGAGTGACCGGGGAGTTGGTGCTTTGCGGCACCTGACGAGGTACACATTAGCATAGCATGAAGGATAATACAGTCGAGTCTATGCAGGAAGTACATTATCTTATTTCAGTAACTTTGATTCAAATGAGCCGCCCGCGGGACAGCCATGATGGAATAAGCGCTTCTGGACTCGAACGTGAGCTGTTGTACAGGCAATGCCATTGCGCTACGCCAAGGTCACCACTCACCGTAACAAGTAACGCGGACGACGGAAACGGGCATGAATTCCAGGCGTGTAGCTACAGACGCCACCTACGTACGGCAAAAATAGAGTAAAGCCAGCTATTGTCAACTAGAGTAAGTTCATGGCCATCTCAGGGCATGCTGTTCATCTGTCTAAATTGTCCCTGTTGTCTAGGGTAAGATCGCCCTCCGTATAATACATCAGGACCCTGTGTTGGCGGGCCTCGGGACGAGTTTCCCCAAGTCACGGTGTGAGTAACAACTATGCATTGTGAATTTGCTTCCACAGAGCGGAATCAGCGCCTTCCTCCCCCACAAGCCGTTCCTGTACACTTGGATGTACACCCCTTGCACGACTTCGAGATCATCGGCCGCACCGGGCCGTACTGGGTAGGCCTGCGCCGCCGACAGTCGAGCTCCCAACTGGTCTTACTGCACCGCGTGCAGCAGACGAGCTTGGCTGACTTCCGAAGACTGTCGCGGGTGGCGCATCCTCACATTTCGCGGCCCGTAGGCCTCTACCTCTTCAAGCTCGACGCCTATATTGCGTTTGAGCACACGGAGCTGGATGTTCACGATCTTCCTTTCCGGTCCATGGCCGACGTGGGGAATATCATGGCGCAGGTGCGTCGGTCGATCGCGGCAATCGCAGGGAAAGTATGTTGACGTGACTGACTCGGCAGGTAATGCGCGCTATTCACTTTTTGCTAGACCATCGCATTGGATTCCGCATTCATGGAATCAGATTATCGTCTACCGGCTGTGCCAAATTAGGTGAGACAACGAGTGGCGTATGCTAGTGGACGGGAGAAGCTAAACTATGCTAGTATTGGACTGGGGCTTTGAGGCGAACATCGACTTCACGATCATGGAAGCGAACATGGATTATGTGGCCTGCAGCTTGGGCGAGACACTCACCTCGTTGTATCTCGTTGGACGTAAGGAGAGAGGAGACGCTGCCAGTTTCATAAGCGCCTTGCGTTCAGGCGTGCTACCTTCAAAGGATGTGGGACAGACTTGTCGACCTGGTACGTGACAGAAGCTGACCCTGTGCAGCACCCCTTTATCGCAGACTGCCGGGGTCAAGAATGCCTCCGACATCTCTGTCACTTTGCACTACGGACCCAACTGCCGTCCAGCAGCTCGACAAGGGGGATATCTGACAAGGTCCACGAGCCTCTGGCTGATAGTACTTGACCTACACCAGCCTGCGTCCCATATGACGCCAAAACTACGAGCGCCGATAGTGTCGCCTCAGCCACATCCTACAATATAGATGGGAAGAAGGGAAGGCAATAGATATCCCACATTCAGCCAGTGTCTGCCGGTGGTCTAGGCTTTTTTCCAATACACTGGAACATCTGGGCGCATGGTGATAAGCCTCGACCCTGTTTGCTCAATATGTACTGTTCCGAAAGATCGCGTATCACACTTGAGGTAGTGATGGGGCTATTTTCTATGGCATATAAGTGCCCACCCTGAGTCTGTCTGATAAGACCCCAGACCTTGATCTGTGGATAGGAGCTGCCCGAGGCGGGGGTTCTTCCGGGCAGGAACTATGTCGAAGATGCATAGTATCCTGGTTCGCTAGGCGACGCCAACAGCCAGAGTCGCAATGTCCGCGAGGGCGTCATGACTGGGTAAGGCCCATGTAGACCAAAGCGCCCTAGATAGGGTGCATGAATGGAGGTGGACTCCGTAGATCTCTGAGTGGGTGTGACGGCTTGCCTGGGGGTCCTGTTTGGGGTAGACTACCCATGATTGATGACCTTTCAGTGTGGCAGCCACAATTAACAACTACAAAGGACTAGAGACGAGCGGGTGTGGCGGCTCCGCCATTGCTGTGGGTATTCGTTTAAGGGGCTTCCCGCCCTATGGATTATGAGGATCGAGAGGGTGTGATTGCGTTGCTATTGCTATATGTCGTGTGGCAGTCATCACAGAGGACTAGAGTCGAGAGGGTGTGATGGCTCTGCCCTAGCTGTGGGCATCAGCCTGGGGTTCTCTTGCGGTGTGGCAGCCACAATATGAGGCTAGAGCTGGGAGGGTGTGGCGGCTCCGCTATCTGTGCGGGTCTTTGCCTGAGAGTCCTTGTCATGTTGGGGTCTGGAAACGAGAGGGTGCGAAGGCCCCGCCACTGCTGAGGGCATCTGACAGGGGCGTCGCTGCGGTGTGGCAGCCCCAACGAAAGATTAGGTCCGAGAGGGTGTGATGGCTCCGCCATCGCTATCCACACTTGCCTAGGGGCGCCCGCTTCAGGCCAGGCCACCTGTGATCGACGACTTGCCGTGTGGCAGCCCATCAGAAGCTAGAGTGGCTGCATTCTGTCCCTGGCGATGAGACTACCCTGCGCCAGGGAGAGCTTCCCAGCCGCGGGGGCCACGAGAATTCTTTCGAACCCTTATCCGTTGGGACACTGTCCTCTTATGGGCATGGTGACGTATCTGTTATAATGTGCCCAGAGTCTGCTCTAGACCAGGTGCATGCTTTGAAGAGCGGTGATGGGAAGGAGGCAATGGTATTTACTATTCCGGATGGTGAGGACGAGGCGATGATAAAAATGATTCATTCTCGTGCTGCGTTTCTATTATAAGTGATTGGGTTCCACCCTGATGCTGTTCCAACAGCTTGTTCAATTGCTCGGTCAACGTTTTCAAAATCTCGTCCAGCTTAAGGACCATCGGTGTACCGTCTGCTGCTGCCTGAAGCAGGAAGTATGGTCGATGGATGACGAGAGAAGTATCTCGCCACATCGCGCTCCAACAGGATCACGGTCTACGCGATTACTATTGAGATAGAATATCTTAAGTTCTCATGCTCACGAACCCTTGGTGACGGAGATCTATCTTTTGAGCATCGGAGCCAAGGGGCCTGCCTATCTGTGGAGTCGTCGAGTCTCGAGCGTCAGGGGGCTGCTCCGTGGGATTATTTAAGGGTCTTCTCCCCAACCCAAGGAGATCCCACATGCAACCTCAAGATGACACCTTATCAAACTGAACCAATGGGCAGCCATCCCGAAGGACACCCCCATCGGATAGCCTCGGAACTCTATCCTACGCAGGAAGAATGGGATTTTATAGCACCCTCAGCAGTACATTCTCCTGAAAGTTTGACCCAGGAAAACAGTCCCACACGATATGTGTCCGAGCCTACAGTCCCTTACAACTTACGACCAAGAGGTGGCATAGCCAAGACATGGAAAGTTGAAGAGATAGGGTAGAATGCAATCATACAAAACGCTAGGTGTACCTCCTCTAAGAGAGGAAGACGGAAACGCCGCGCTAATTCGAGACACCTTGAAGTTGAGGATTTCCAGCGGGCATTCTACGGCTATCGACCAGATCACTCCCCAGCGTTCGGCCATCAAGCTAGGAAGACAAGATCTTACAAACGGCGAAAATAAGTCACTACACGATCTGTACGAGAATGAGCATTTTTATATCCGGTATGAACCCTCGTACAATGTCAAAAGCAACCTCGGAGCGATTCAAAATGGAGAGTACTCTGCAGCATTCCGAAGTTTATAATTCATTGCGTCTATCCATAAGTAATAAATGATTGCTCCCCCGTGACTGGAGGTCATCACCCCAGTGACTCGACCTCTTTCCATGATTATGACTGCTAGGTGTGAAGACACTAAAAGTTGCAAGCTGACCGCTCATTCCCCAGAGCGCCCATTCTCAAGCATCGCTACACTCAATGGCCGGGCAAGCATGGTAAGTCGCTGAGAACAGGTGAGATTGCAGTGGCAAAATCTAGATGAGGGGGATAAAAACTCACAACAGTCTTTGAGAAGCATGAATTTACACTCAGAATCGTCCTGACAAAGGTGGGTGTTCATCACTAAGCAATGCCACATGGCCACCAATTCATGTGTTTTGCAGTCGAAGCAGGAGTTGGAGAATGGATCCAAAGCACCTCCAAAGGTAGCCAAGATAGCTACAAGGTAGGTATATAGAATACGTTACATAATACTTTTTTGTTCTCAAAAGTAGATCCAAAGCATACAGTAGCTCAGCTTTAATTGAGTGATTTGGCGTGGGTGCCGCGTGCTCTACAGTTGGGAATCTGACGAAAGTACATAGTACGTAGAAGATGAAAAAGGTATGATCAACGAAACTAATTTGAGTGCAGAGGAGACAGGCCAGGGCCATCGATCAGGGTAGAATCAAATTGAAAGATGATTCACGAAGCTCAGTTGAGGGTGGAGCAAACAGGTCAGGGGCCCCAGCTAGAGTAGTGCTGGAAAAGGAGACGGTCAGGCAAGCTATTTGGGGTGTGGAAGAGACAGACTGGGGCTCCTGGTCAGAACCAGTCAGAAGTAGACGTAGCTCACCAAGCTCCTCGTTGGTCTTTAGGAAGTGGACCAGGCCCCCTGACAAGAATTAACAAGAATGGATGCGGTCGACAGCTCTTCTTCCTAGCGGGGTGGGGAAGTCCGGGTACCCTGGCAAGGCCTCGGTCAAAAGTGGATGTAGTCGACAGCGCTATTCAGGGGTACCTGGAGCTCTTCAATACAACAAATGTCTATTACATCCACTTCTGACTGGGTTCTTGCCATGGGGCCTTGGACAACTCCACTACACCAACAATGAGTCTCTTGGGCTACATCCACTTCGGACTAGGCTCTTGCTAGGTGCCCTTAGACCTCCCAATGCCGCCAGGAAAGAGTCTGGTTGGCTACACCCACTTCTGACTAGGTCCTTGCAACGGGCCCTTGAACTTCCCCACTCACCGAGAACAAGCGTAGTCGATCACGGCCACTTCGACCTAAGTTTCTGCCAAGGTGATCAGCTACACCTTCATGAATGGTGGGCAACGCATTAACTGGATGCCAAACCAATGGCATCAACGACACCCCTCCGAATATGGAAACCGTGAGAAGCACCCTAGCCCGACCGTTGATGATGGAAGCAAAGGTGGACACAAGTGACGGCCCTTGTAGACGGAGCCGACGAATGCTCCGCGTCCGCCCACATCGCTCGACAGACAAAGCCTCCTTGAGATGAGAGATATGCAGACGCAATGTTAATTCTGGCGAGATGTGTGGGATTATTGTTTTACATGCTGCTTTGGTAATGAGCAAAATC
The DNA here is from genome assembly GCA_013623525.1 of Fusarium dimerum. NCBI lineage: Eukaryota > Fungi > Ascomycota > Sordariomycetes > Hypocreales > Nectriaceae > Fusarium > Fusarium dimerum. Next base: position 26,023 of record JABGLY010000404.1, read on the forward strand.
TCACACTTTATGTTTATCCGCGTTTGTGACGTTGCCTATTCCTCGCGCCAAGCTTTCTTCACAAACATCCGTATTCACCTTGGATATCGCCTGCTATCATGCAGGGTAGGCCATTGTAACCCCCTATAGCAGCCGCAAGGTAGTAGAGCGGATTGGCCAGCGTCACAGCTTTGCGTGCAATGCGATTAAATTCTAACTCCCGTTCCCAACCAATCCCTGCTCGCCTGGATAGTCTTGGAGTGAGTAGGACGCATACATGTCGGGATAATGATAAGAATAGGGTAGTCATTTCTGGGTCGATGCCTGGTCCGCAGCAGGTACGGATACAGCACTCCATTATTCTCGCTGCGAAGTTCCTAGGGGATCTCGCTAGGATATCGAGATGAGGTTGGATCAGCCATCGCTGGCCGCGTTCTTGCAGTGTACGCACACGAGAGAAAGAGACTAGATTCGACGGGGTGTGATGGCTCCGGCGGTGCTCTTGGGCCGTTGCGTGAGGAAACCCCCCAGGCCAGGCCTATCTGGCAGCCATGGCAGATCATGACCGACGGCTAGGCCCGAGAGGTGTCCGTCTTCACCAAGCTCACCGCGACCCTCGGCTAGGACAGCCCTGGCACTGTCCCAGGGCAGCTGCAGCCACCGTGGATTCTGAGAGATAATGAGAGATGAGAGGGTGTGCCATCGCGGTGGGCACTTTGCCTGGATGTGACTGCGGTGTGGCAACCACAATGGAAGACTAGAGACAAGAGGGTGTTGTGGCCCTGCCAATATTGTGGACACCGGGCTGGGTGTCCTTGTCGTGTGGCAAGAGACTAGAGACAAGAGGGTGTGATGACCCTGCCATCACGGTGGACACTTTGCCTGGATGTGACTGCGGTGTGGCAACCACAATGGAAGACTAGAGACAAGAGGGTGTGTTGGCCCTGCCACTTCTGTGGGCACCTGCCTGGGGGCCCTTGGAGTGTGGCAGCCATAATGAAAGACTAGAGACAAGAAGAGGGTGTGATGGCCCTGCCATCACGGTGGACACTTTGCGTGGATGTGACTGCTGTGTGGCAGCCACAATGAAAGACTAAAATTAAGTAGGTGTGTGGCAGCCACAATAAGAGACTAGAATCAAGATGGTGTGATGGCCCGCCAATATTGTTGGCACTTGCCTGGGGGATCCTTCGAGTGTGGCAGCCACAATGGATGACTAGAGTCGAGAGGCTGTGGACACCTGTCTGGTAGTCCTTATCATGTGGTAGCCACACTGGAGGATGAGAGCTGAGAGGGTGTGATGGCCCTGGCAACGCTATGGACACCTGCCTAGGGCTCCCACTTCGGGCCAGGCCACGATTGATCGACGACTCGCCGTGTGAGTGGCTGCATTCTGCCCCTGTCGATCAGACGACTCTGAGCCTGGTGAGCGCTTCCCACCCGTAGGGGTCGCGTAGAATGTGCCCGCCGGGCCTATTATATATAGATGCACCTATGGCAGACAGACAGCGATGGCGCACGACGACGGTTGTTAAGGCCGCCGTGAGTCCCAAGGCGAGGCTTGAACAGGATAGCAGCGTTTCCAAGGGATGACATCTATCAGGGAAGACATGGTTACGATAAGACACGGGTGCAGCAGGCGGGACCTAGTCTACTGAACTATTGGCTAATATCAAGGAAACGACAAACTCGCCACAAAGCGGTCCTGCATCGTACTGTCTTAAGCATTCATAGCTTCCTAGCGAATAGAATAACACGAAGGTTCAGAAGGACTCCATACAGTGTGTGTTTTGCAAAATTCTCTATTTGGACGGCGAGTTGCCGAACACAAAGCTGTGCTTCGCCGGCCGCTGAAAGTGTTCGACTGTGTGAAAGTCACTGTGCTAAATGGCACCCTTTGACGGGCTACGACCCACTCATAAAGACCTGACAGTATCTATAGCGCTCGTCCAAAACCGGCTACTGTGGCAGCGCCAGCGCAGCTTCTTATGGATCATCAACTATGTACCTACAGATCCGCATCCAGGCTTCACAAACAGACAGAGTGCATGAATAGGAAGCTGCATTCGCTCACAACTGTACTGTATCACGGCCCACTGCAACATCTACTTCGCTTTGCTGTGTTCTTGCCGGTGCCTGTCCAGACAAACCCAGGGCTGTGCTCATCTCTAGTTGCCCTCCGCGTTGATCCAACTCGAGAACTCACTTTCCCAGCTTCCTTCGGCTACCATCAGCGTCATCAGACACAATGAAATCCCTTCATCAGACGCCACAGCCTGCCTCGCCTAGCATGTTCCCGCAAATGTTTGGCCCCGAGAGCCACCCTCGCTTCTGTACTGTCACAGATGCATTCAAGCACCACGTACTCGCCAGCCCGAATTCCCTCGCCGCAGTGAGCCTCACCTCGGCACACAAGACCGAAGTGATCACGTACCAGGCCCTCTCGAGCCGCGCGGCGCGCCTGGCCGTTGAGATGCGACGTCTGGGTGTGCGCCCTGGCGACCGCGTGCCTCTGGTGGTCAAGCGTGGAATAGGCATGCTGGTGGGGATTCTAGCGGTGCTCTCATGCGGCGCCCAATACGCGCCCCTCGACGGCGGCGTCGTGCCAGAGTCTACGCTGCGCTCTGTAGTGGAGCAGAACAGCAGTGAACGTGGTAGCGTTGTGCTGGCCATGGGCGTAACGAAACACCGCCTCAGCGAGTTCCCCGACCTCACCGTCATTTGCGTCGACGAGCTCCGCCGAGTAGAAGGCGACGACGATCGCGAAGATGGTCTTGTGCTGGAGGACCTTGCAAAGCCTGACAGCGGGTGCTACATTATTTACACTTTAGGTTCGTGAAATGCGAAGGAATACGAGATATATTGAGCAAAGAATGGAAGGCTGATGAACACCCTAGGCACTACGGGCACACCAAAGGGGGTTGATGTTACGCACCGGAGTGTCACCAACTTGATTTGTCAATCGCCAGGCGATTTAGGAATCAAGACTGGAACGAAGGTTGGTTAGACCCTTAATATTGGTTTTGATATGGGTGAGTTCATTGTGCGGGTGCGACATTCGGAGCTGAATTTGACGTGGCGCAGCTGCGTGGGAAATCCTAGGAGCACTATGTAACGGTGGAACACTAATTCTCAGAGGCTCGGATTGGGCTGCGTGCATCAGAGAGGTGAGGAGGAAGTGAGTGAACTTTGATCAAGCAAAGGCTCAAACAAAGCAGATCGAGGTCCTCATATGCACTCCGACCATTCTCGCCAAATACGAGCCACATGACTATCCGAAGATCAAGACCGTCGCCACAGCCGGAGAACCAACCTCCCAGCGGTATATTGTAGTCGACACGCATCTTCCCGTATGCTGGGCTAACTTGAACTTCCAGACTAGCCGACAAATGGGCTGCGCACAAGACGTACTACAACTGCTGCGGTCCCACTGAGGCCACGATTGTCAACACTATGCACAAGCACGTCAGTGGTGGGGCTTTGACTATTGGAAAGCCAACCCCTGGGAACAATATCTACATCTTCAACAAGGATCACGAACTTCTTCTCAATGGCGAGCCTGGAGTCATGTGGGCCGGTGGTGTCGGCGTGTCTAAGGGCTATGTCGGACTTCCCGAGAAGACTGCTGCACAATACCTCCCAGACCCATTCCTGGACATGACGTGAGTGTTAAAGAAAGAGAAGTACCCCAAAGCTGACCAATGATATACAGATACAAGATATACAATACAGGCGACCTCGGCAGGTGGCTCCCCGACGGTTCTATTGAGATTCTTGGCCGAGTCGATGACCAGGTAAAGGTTAAGGTGGGAAGCCTCGTCCCCTTCTCTATGAGCCTCCATCTGACGTACAAATTAGGGCTTCCGAGTTGAACTTGACGGAGTCTCTGCTTCGGTGAACTCTTGCAGTGCCGTTGACAGAGGCGTTGTGCTTTTCTGGCACGGAGAGATCCACGCGTTCATCACACCAGCCACCGCCGACATGAACATTGTCAAAACACACCTGCAGAAGTGCCAGCCATATTACGCCGTGCCTTCACAGTTCCATTTACTTGATGAGCTCCCGGCGACCTCCAACGGCAAGATCAACAAGCAGTTGCTTAAGGAGTCAATCTCTGACACCAGGACACTGGTCGTTGAGAAGGCCAGCTCAACTGCGGACCTGCCCTTACCGCCAAGCCTCCAAAAGGCAATATCCGATACAGCCGACACTACTTTGTGCAATCGGTCAAATTCGAGCTTCGTAGACGAGAAGCCCGAGCTCGACTGGGAGGCTGCCGTACCCGATAAGGTGGAGAACAAAACAGTTCGCGGTATCCGCCATCGCGTGCTGATCGTCTACCGACGACTTTTCACTGTAATGGCTCTTCTCAACATGGCCACCGTCGTCATCGTGGCCCTCACCGGCTTCAAGCGCGAAGCCGTTGGCCACGCCACCGCTGTCAACCTCACAATCGCAGTTCTTATAAGACAGGAACTTGTTATCAATGCCATTTACACGGTAACATGCAGCGTTCCCAAGTCGTGGCCTCTTTGGATTCGCAGACGTGCCGCTCGGGTCTTCTATCTTGGTGGCGTTCATTCTGGGGCTGGCGTTAGTGCAGCGCTTTGGATGTTTGCGAACACGACCGGCGACACAGCGTGCATGACGCTGGGTACTTGCGGTAGACACTGGGGGAAACCTTCCGTTGCTGTAAAGGTTATCACATGGATCATCGCCGCTCTTTTCGTTGCCATGATGGCTATGGCCTACCCGACGGTGCGCAAGGCGCATCACAACAGGTTTGAGGTTGTTCACCGATTTGTGGGCTGGACTGTGCTTGGCCTCTTGTGGGCTCAAGTGCTGCTCACCGCCAATGACACAAAAGCCACAGATGTTTCCCTTGGAACTGCCGCAGTGAGGACGCCCGCGCTGTGGCTCCTGATTGTTGCTACGCTCAGCGTCGCCTCGTCTTGGTTCTGGCTCAGGAAGGTCTCCGTCAGGGCCGAGGCTCTGTCCAAACACGCGGTCCGCCTGCACTTTGATTACACGGTTCCGGTAAACGGCTCATTCACACGACTGTCTCATACACCGCTTCTCGAATGGCACTCTTTTGCCACCATCCCTGCTCCCGAGGCTGTTGATGGCAAGCCCAAAGGCTACTCACTGGTCGTCTCCAATGCCGGCGACTGGACTCGCGCTATGATCGAACAACCCCGCCCTAATATCTGGGTGCGTGGCGTGCCTACTTGTGGTGTCATGCGTATTGCGACCTTGTTCAATCGTCTCGTCATCGTCGCCACCGGTTCTGGCATCGGCCCCCAGCTCGGACACATCCTCAGCCCATCATGCCCGACCAAGCTCATCTGGTCGACCAAGGATCCCGAAAACACATTCGGCAAGCCCATGTGCCAGCTACTCAAGTCCAAGTGCCCTGACGCTGTCATCTGGGACACCCGCACCCAAGGCCGCCCTGACCTCGTCAAGATGTCATACAACCTCGCCAAGAGCTTCGGCGCGGAAGCCATCATCATCATCGCCAATGAGAAGACTACCAGAAAGGTTGTCTACGGCCTTGAGACGCGTGGCGTGCCTGCCTATGGGGCGATTTGGGATAGTTAGGCGCAGACAAAGGGTGCATTTTAGTAGTCAAATTCTTTGACGAGGAAGCGAGTTATTTTCTTTTGTACCTTGGCACTTCTTTTACTATAAGTCTTTCATTTCTCGGTGCTTCTTCTTCTCCATGTGACCACCCCTAGTAGGAGATACGAGATCCCACCACTTTCTCACAGTTGAGCGACACATATCTAATGGACTGGGATTGGATGCATGCTGTTAAGAGACAGACTTCAACTGCAAATGATACAGTGTGATGACGACGAGGTCGAGTGACTCATGATGTGCATCTAATTACATGAAGCCTATAAATCGCACTGAACAGGCCACGGTAGACTACTTACACGACCGGTGTAATGACTACGCCTGAGTCGTTGCGCCATGGGCAAAGATCAGGCATTGATTGAATGACAAGCGATCAATAAAGGCGTAATAGCTCCACATAGGGCGTTACGGGGAACCGCACACATATAACAAGGATAGTTACGGATTCTTATCTTGTACTGTATATAACCATCAGGCTTCTTGTCTTTGTTGCAGGAGAGCAACTAGTCGCTTCTTAGACCAGCCGGAAAGATGCGTTGATATGGAACGCCACTCTTCCGAGACAATGCTTGGCAAGCAGAGCGCTCAATCAGATGCCTGCAGCGCTAGTGCGCCCGTCCAACCTACTTAATCCTGATGGCCCACACACGAGTGTGCAAGCAACGGAAGACCAACAGGGGTCTCATGCAGCTTTCACACTTCAGGGAGGTGGTGGCTGACCCTGCTATCAGGCTTGCCTATTAAGGTAGGGGGCTTTGTGAGCGCTCGCGAAGCCATCACACCCTCCCAACTCTATTGTTTCATTGTGGCTGCCACACAGCAAGGACCCCCAGGCAAGCCCCCACAGCAGTAGCGGGGCCATCAAACCCTCTCCGTTCTAGCCTTTCGTTGTGGCTGCCACACGGCAAGGATTACCCAGGCAGGCGCCTGTCACAACGGCGGAGCAGTTCATCTCTAGTCCTTTGTGGTGGCTGCCACACGGCAGGGACCCCTTGCGCAAATGCCCACAGCAATCGCGGAGCCGCCACACCCTCCTGTCTGAAATCCCCTGTGGCTGCCACGCTGGACGGTCATCAATCATGGTTGGTCTACCCCGAACAGGAGCCCTCAGGCAAGTCGTCACCCCCATTCTGATCTATCAAGTAGCCCTCTCTCGTCATCCATCGTGGCTGCCTCACAGTAAGCTTGGCGAAGCGTGGCGCCTAGTAGGAACCCATGCGCTAGTGTACGTATCACACCCACTTGATTGGCAGGCCACCTCCATTCATGCACCCTATCTAGGGCGCTTTGTTCTACATGGGCCTTACGCAGCTGTCACACCCTCGCGGACATTGCGGCTCTGGCTGTTGGCGTCGCCTAGCGAACCAGGACTATGCATCTTCGACATAGTTCCCACCCCGTCTCGGGCGGCTCCTAGCTACAGACCAAGGTCTAGGGTCTGACCAGACAGACGCAGGGTGGGCACTCATATGCCATGGAAGTGGCCCCATCTAAGTTGCTCAGAGCGAACGGCAACGGCACTTCGCTATAGTTCGGTCTATCGCTGTGCGCACTGTAGGGCTCTTCCGCGTCCTAGAATAGCCGTTTTATAATTCTTTATATTGCAGGACACCGCTGCTTTCCCTAACTATTTAATTTCAGCGGTGGCCCATACCGATCAGTCCGCTCTTGACTCATTCAGCGTTGATTTCCAAGGATGGGCTTCCGTTCCATTTGTGGTCATTTCTTCTGCATACGCTTGTGGAAGTCAAACTCGGTAACTGAAGACGATAGCTGTGGTCACAATTCTGAAATGAAAGCAAACGACACCGAGCGTGTGACGAGGGAGATCAGGTCTGATTCGTTCCAGCAAGATGCCCTCTTGGCTGCATCCCCCGAGATGCGATATAACGAATCTGTTGAGAGATTTAGACGCACAGAATATCCTAACATGGACCGAGGTAGGAAACAACACGGACTTGACTAGATCATACTGCAGTTGACTATCTTGCTAACCACCTCTTGTAGGAGTATATCTTGACCATGGAGGTGCTACTATCTATGCTAAGTCACTGGTAACGGATTTTTCGGATGAGATGGTTACGAATCTCTGGGGGAACCCCCACTCGGAGAATCTTCCCGCCAAGTTATCCGGGGACATGGTGGACCGCATTAGGGCCAGAGCGCTCGAATTTTTAGGTGCTGACCCTAGGCATTATGATCTCGTTTTTGCCGCCAACGCAACGGCGGCTATCATCGTTGCCGAAAGCTTTCGAGATCTCGCAGAAAGGACTGTCAGCAAAACCTTCTGGTACGGTTACCACAGCGAAGTTCACTCAAGTATTCTAGGGATAAGGGAGCTCTCGGGGGGGTCATACCATTGCTTCGACAATGACAGCCGAGTAGAGCAATGGCTCGCTGATCCACGCGGCGCCGTGGTCAACAATGCCGACTCCAACAAGCTGGGTCTCTTTGCTTATCCCGGACAATCCAACCTCAGCGGACGGCGTCTCCCAAGGTCCTAGACGGGTAGCGTGAGAAGGAATTCCCAGCTGCGAAACACCTACACATTATTCGATGCCGCCGCACTAGCGATGACTACTTCTCTTTCACCTTTGTTCTCTGACCTCAACACAGCGCCAGATTTTACCTGCCTGTCTTTCTACAAGATTTTTGGCTTCCCTGACCTAGGAGCCTTGATCGTGCGCCGGTCATCTGGTCATGTGCTTAACCTGCGCAAGTACTTTGGTGGGGGTACCATCGCCCAGGTGTTCCCGCTGAATGGAGACTCTCATTCATCGAGGAAAGTTCCTGGATTAGGAGATGCCGAGAGCACGTGGGACATACATGATGGTCTCGAAGACGGGACTTTGCCATTTCACAGCATTCTAGCCCTTGGTGTGGCCATGACTGGTGGGAAGCAATTGAGGTCTCACCGTCTGCACACTTTCAGATTCGGGTTGCATCAAAAATAGGAAGGGGGCTTGTCACAGAACTGCCACTGAATCCCAATCTAAAGGATCTCCGCGCTATCTCAAGGGCGTTCGCCCAATTTCGATCAAGTATCACGAACTGGGTGACCGCAGTGCGAGAAGTAGCAAGACCTGGCGAGGAGGTTGGCATTACTGTCAAATTTGAGCCGTGTCCAACAGACTGCTCCTGATCTTGTCGTAAAAGACAGCACCCTCACGACAGTCATAGATAGATAGTGTGCGTATTCTCAAGCCGAGCAGCGTATATGGATAGTACTTGGCTCATTGTAGCTAGAAGTGTGTTAAACGATGGTTAAGTAGGAACAGGTAGCGTAAGAGAGCGACATCTGAAAGCACGGTAGATGATAGTCGGTGCCGCAAGCAATGCATCGGGCCAACGGTCCCACGCTGCCGAGAGCATCCTGACACAAGGGACGATCTTCCCGCTCATCGACATCCTTGACGGCTCTTGAGCTTGCAAGATGTCTCTCAATTCCAAACGTATGTATCTGGCGAACAGCGGGGGCCGCTTCGGGTTGGCGTTGTCCTGATGGTGGAAAGTCAACCAATGACGAAAGATGATCTCTTAAGGTACACTCATTATACACCTCGCAGCGCAGGGTGCAGGGTAATCAAGTTTACTGGGCCCCGGAAGTGAGTTATTCTACAGAGATTGATACGCAAATATAATCCATGCAAGTATCTGTCCAAACCACAATATTCCCGTTGAGGATGAGGATAGAGTGAATCGTCCATACAACCCACTTTCCATCGTCTAAGCCCCTGCCCCTCAAGAATATCAAGTGTACTTCTCGTGTAGTGGGAATGAGGATAGAGAGTTTGTCATCTGCCCCCTTCACTGGGCCAGACCTGTGATGGATCGCTAGCTCCCTGGCTCCAGCGTATTCATCTTTCAGAATACCACAACGGACTAACTCAGCGGTTGCCTGTTTGCGTGCCCTGTCGTGCGAAGGAGTCCAGCTGTGTTGGAAATAAGACTCCTTATCGTTTTCGTGACTCATCTCATGGGTATCGCCAGCCGCCAAAAGTTTGCTCTGCAGTATGTTCGATGTAGGGCAACTCGCATAGGGACTGATGTCAGATGGCGCGGTGGCCTTACAATCTCTGGGGTCGAATAACGCCGCGTAAAGGTCATCTTCGCTGTTCGTACTAGTTTCCTCTTCGACTCCAATATTCGCGTCTCGTACAGGATCGTAATATAACAAGACCCTATTATGTAGGGCCCAGGAGAATCTCTCAAAATCGCTTTCAGGAACTGTGATTCCCAGCGCCTTGCAGATAGCCTTATAGCTATCGGACGTTAGCGCAGGCAGGATTTCCGGAAGGAATAACGCACGAAATGTCCGGTCGCCATAGTTTTATGATATTTGAAGGACACAGAGAGAGTGGCAAGACTTCCCCTTGTTCCGCTCGAGGGTACATAAGACTGAGGTCGACGTCTGGAATCGCTCGCATGGAAGTCAAAGTAAGGCCGCCTGTCCCATGTCAGTTGGAGTGAAGATCTGGTATGGAAAACAAACCATGGAGTAGAACGCATTCATATGCGCGATATCCGATCCTCTCGGATAGTCGACGCATACATTTTAGCAGCTTGAAGGCAGAGGCTCTGAGGCGTTGGTGATGGTCTTCGGATTTTGTCAACTTCAAAGGTTTTGTCTCGTTTATGAAACCCCCCATCGTGTTGTTGACCTCAGCCATACTCCGCCCTGTTTTCAAGTCCACGATGCAGAGCATCACCCTGAAGATGTTAAGTATATTGCGCTCATTGGTAGAGCCGTGGATGAGCCCCTGAACGAATGAGCGCAGACCTTCCCACGTGTCCACACCTTTGGCCTGCCTCTTCTGCTGCCAGTCATGCTCATCTTTGGGGAGATTATCAAGAAAGACCCTCAGTTCTTTTGGCGGGGATGGAAACTTTTGTTGTGAGGACATCGTGAGATGAGATGAAGAGGAAGTCCAAGCTTAGGGACGCCATCGCAATTCCTTGATTTGGACGGAAGTTCTCCACTTTTATGGGGTCATCATGAAATATCTCAAGCCTCACACGACAGGGGTGAGGGCGTGAAAGCGTTAAATGTGCATGTCCCTCGGTAGTGCGCACAACTTACAGGGACAACAAACCCAAATAAAAAACTTTGTGCATCCGACGGAATTTCAAGAAATGGTGAATGAAAGATGTAGGAAAACCGCAGATGAGCTAAGGCGGAACACTTCATGCGTATTCTGCTTTCATTGAGTTTGCGGACGGTTCTTGCAGGCGAACCGCGAGGCAGCCGCATTAGGTCAGTTCGCATCCTCCATGGCAACATATACATGCCATTCACAAACAGGCAGTCTCATTGGTCAATTCAAGTACCAAGGTCACGTGACATCATTTTGCCTTCGTCCAATGTCATTTCTGCCGCTCTTTTTCGCACTTTCTCCTCCCTATTCCGCTTGTCGGCCCCCCATACCACCTCTAAGCAAAGGTCACGCATCCATAGAGCTTTCAAATAGACACAGATTTTCGTCTCGCAGAGTCTTGAATCACTAGCCCGTCGGGTGATTGACAAGGTCGGCCACGGAGTCTTGACCTCACAGAGAGGCTGGTACCTGGGAGAACGGATGCATGTGGAGGACGCATTGGATCTTTTTGGCCGCCTTGGAATGGAAACCAATGTTGTAGACATTGAAGCATTGTGCCAAGCAAATTAGCCATGGAAATAGGCAGTCACATTCAAAGAATATCTCGCCCAACCTGACCCTTAGGCGGCCACAGCTCTTTTGTGTGTGGTGAGTACTGTGGACCGGGTGCTGAAACACCTCATGATAAAAGAGCAGTGGGCAAGACGCGCGACGTGATTTCGTACAGGTATCTCGATGTAAGGGCAGTCGTCGCCAGCGTCGCGGCCTATTATTGCACAGCGGAAGGAGAAGCTAAAACGCGTGCGCAACCTGGACGGATGGGAGCAGAACCTAGTCGATGAGATCGACGCGGAGAACATCTACCTGCCTGAATCAACGCCATTCAATGATGGATCCGGCGATATAGATTATGGCGATGATACAGGTGTTCGTGCGATGGATGACCGCCCGCACTCTGTCGGCGAGCAAGCAGCGAACGTCCTTCCTCGCCCCTCTCCACCAAACCCCAGGAGCCAAAAGGTGAAGGCGACGACGTCTCCATGGGTGGGTTGTAGGCGCGGGACTCGCCTGCAGTGGAACAAGCTGAACATTGATCCCGGAATGGATCCTGTGACAGTAGCTCGGACAGGAAGCATGTTTAGCCACTGAGCATCAGAAAATCTATCTGTCTCTCAGCCGAACCTATATTCATGCACTGAAATAGGAGCTACCCCTCTTTGATACCTACTTGACTCCTGGGGGAGAAGGTCACATTTGGTAGAGGGCAACGACAGAAGAAACCCCCTGAAGTCTTAGGGACATGACCAATTGTGACAGGCTGCAATCATCATACTTCGTGAATAACAATGTCACTTGGCGTGAATGAACCACTCAGCAGCCCGAAACTTCTGTACTCGGATGTGAATCGGGGAGTTGCCTTGTTAACACTCAGTTGCGCCACTGTTAGTGAAGAGGTATGAGAATCATGACCCAGTTGTGCGTCGGCACTGGGCTCTACACCAGCGCATCCTTACGGCAAGATGAGTCACGGCACTCACCATGTCAGAGGATAGATGGGCCACATAATTTACACGAGAGTCCGAGGTAAACGAGCACCGCCGACCGAAGCTGTAAATAGATTCACAGTGTGCCTCGTCAGAGTGGGGGTTGGGTTGCCGAGGCATATTTTCTCGGGGCGGGTGGCCTCGTGGTATACTTATATAAACCTCCTTCTCAGCTCGCTCTCTCAGTCCTAGTCTGCAAGAAAAATTTCCCAATTCACGTCGAAATGTCGCCCAAAACTCTCGAAGGACTCACAACCTATAGTGGTGGATGGGTACAATACCGCGAGGAACGACATCCTCAGGCTTTCTACGCTACCGAGCTCTATCACGACACTTCGGACTGTTGTTATAGTACTGAACCCTGCTTCGGAACCTTGTCTAACCGAGGAATGTATTATTTCGATGGTTGCAAGGTCGAGCTTCAACTAGGACAGGTTGACTGCGGTGGTCAAAAAGACTCGCGCCATTGGATAAGAGTCACTCCGACGGATTCTTTGGACTGGGCTACGGATATACAAGCTTTCAGAACTTATGAGACACTACAACAGCTTCTCCGTGGGGTTCAGTGGGCTAGGTGGTTAGGTGCGACGAGTCATTTCCGACATATCCCATTCAATCATTCAAAATAAGCATTTCGCAGGCCTACCTATATTGTCAGACTACCGGCCCGAGTCGTTAAAGGCCAGGCCTGGGTTAATAACTCGAGACGGCTGTTGGTATTAATACCAACGGACACCAATACTAGGCCGCAAACCTATGTATTATTCGGTTTTTGATCATGGGTGGTCCGACAAGTGCGAGTTAAGCTAATCCTGCTTTTAAAACTGGGATAACAACTGCATTAACACGAGCGAAGACCTTGCCGTTAAAACAGCGAAAGCAGGGAGACAAAAGGATATGCCGCCTCGCCATCTCCTTAAAGTATTCCTAGAATGGGAAGATATTTGGGAGGGTGAGCAGGCTCAACAGACCCTTTTGGGACTGGAGCACCTTGTCAAGGGATATGGTAGAGGGCTATAAGAACACTGTCTGTTCTGGCCTCACCTAAAGTATAAGTATGATGAGAAACTTCAGCGGCGTAGTGACAAGCTTTGTTGTGGCTTATTATATATCCTTATATGTATATTGGCTCTGGCTCTATACGCATTGGGAGTTTTATACTAGCAGGCGGATAATAGAGAAGAAATATCTATAAATTTAATTCGATCCAGGTCTGGCCGAATGCAGGCGGTCTTCAGGAACCCGAAGTCGTGCAAAAACGACGCTGCGTACTTCACTGCTCCAAAGCAGCAAATGCCCGGCATGGACTGAAGATCCAACTCGACACGCCCTTCGCCATCCACGAAGAGGAGCTCGACGGGTTCGGACCAATTCCCAAAGGCTCCGCTCTTCCACGAGGCTTCTCATTACGAGTCCGCCTGGAGATCGAGGATTGTGAAGTCGGTAATCAACTCCCTAATTGGGTGAAGATATGGTTCAGCGAGTCTGTGCCATACTATTGCTCGCCTTGGTACTGCATTTCCTCTCCTGCCACATTCAACGAGAGTACACCATGAGAGCCCGAGGAGACCGAGCCCTGTCGCTCACGACGCTGCGAGTCTGCGCGGGCCAACAAGGCCACCGTTCCGAATAGATAGCGCCGTACCAAGGTCACCCATCTGCCCCATCTCGTCACGCGACCAACAAGAGGCCCTTTCCTCTCTATCGTTCTCCCTAGACGCCCTCAGACACTGTCGCCAAAGTGTTGTTGCACGTACCCTCCAACGGAGTTCTTGATGATCGTGACGTCTCTCTGGATGTTCTGTGTGCATTTGGCCGCGTCCTGAACCTGCTGGAGGATCTCCCTCATCGCGGGCTGTCTCAGGACCTTAACAATGAGCGCAATGGTTGATTCTAAGTATGGCTGTACTACGTTCCATGGTACTTGGTTCTACCGCCCTCTGTCTACCGCTTGTAATTGGTCGCATGCTTCTTTGAAGTATGTGGCGTGCTCGTTGATGTGCTCTGGGCTAATGTTTACCTGTGGCCATTTGGGCGCCATCACCGCGAAAACACGCGTTTTCGACGCGTTTTCGACGATAAGAGCCAAAAAGGTCACAGGTATCCTATAGTGCTTGCAGTTTGGTACGCGTTTTCAAAAATTTGTTCTGAGCTGGTGGTGGTGTTTTCCAGTAGGTTGCACATAAAGTGAGTACAGAGGTGGTGGTAGCCCTGTGAGGAAGAGGCGGCTCAATGACGGGACGAGTGGGAGCGTATGGAAACTCAGGCACCTGGGGCAATGGAGAGTTACGCAGGACTCACACAGCCGGTGCGTGCAGATGAACCGCGTTGTGGCTGGGTCTCCCGGTGAATACGGGCGACTCCGACTCGTGGCATTCTGCCCGAACAGTTGGATCGAAGAATACGTATATGAGCTGTCTGGTCGTATTATTCCCTCCACATGTATTAACCTTCCGACTGTGCGGCAAAGTATGCTTGCATAAGAAAATCATCATATGCCATCTCCTCGGCTGTCGGCCTCTTCTCGGGCAGCCAACAAAGCACGCTGCGCACAAATCCAAGCAGTAGCTCTTTATCCTCCCCTTGAACCTGGGTGATGCGATCTTCGAAGGACTGGTCCGGGATAGGAATGGAGCCTTTCCAATTGCCTATCATAAGGTATTAGTTGATGTATGCAAATTATGCTGCGATAGGGCAAAGCTCACCCGCATCGTCGAAGAAGCTCGAGCAGATTTCACTGCGTCGCAAAAACTCGGGCGGCGGGTTGCCTATCAGAGACACCATTTCCGCCAAGTGTTGTTCATCATTGAGAGCGCCGTCTTTCTTCGCATGAAACAGTCGCTTGCCTTCCAAAAGATCCCAAATCTATACTAATGTTAGTAGATCACCACTGTTCGTGAAGGACAGAAACTTAGCATAACCCCAACCGACCACAGGTCAACTTTGGAGGACCACTCCATACCTAGTATAACCTCCGGGGCTCTGTAGACGTCGGGCATAATGTCGCCCTTAAAAGTCTCTTGGCCAAATCTTGCTGAGCCCATATCAGATAGTATAAGCTGCCCGTCGGTCCGAGGTACTGGGCGCGACATGTAAATTGTTCTATCGGAGAGAACCTTCCTTGCGACAGGGCGCGCCTGCTCGTCCTTCTCTAGTTGAGAGAATGGAGTGTCATCCGTTGCGCCAACAAGGATATTATTCGGAGAAATATCTACTGGGGTTAGCAAGAAACAACCGAAACCGCTGGAACCGTTACAGGCGCCGGACCAGCGAATATGAACTAACCGGTGTGAACAACGCCATTTTGGTGAAGATAATCTATCGCGATCAGAAGGACTTGGACGCTGGTTTGCAGCATCCGTTTCGCTAGCCTGTTCCTGGGTAAGTACTCGCGGAGTTCAGTGAAAGTCATTCCCTGAGGCGCATAGACAAGACACGTATGAGTCCCATGAGGACCGTTGAGAGTGAAAGAGTCTAGAGCTGTGCGAACGCCACGTCTACCCGGGTGCTCTCGGACAAGAGCTGTCTTGAGGTACTCGGCCACGGCGATCTCTTGGCTGGCTTGTGCGGGAACTGCGCCGTTTGTAGTCCGAGTGCAGACCTTTACAGCTCGATATTGGGAGGTTCTGGATACTCCATCAGCAAGATGATTGAAGATATGATGTGAATTAAAATGAGGCTCAGGGCTGTCATACTTCACGTCTTCGGCCAGCCAGACCGTCGACCCAACCCCACGACCAAGTTTGCAGATGATGCGATACCGCGAATTCAGAGTCTGGTCTATCGTAACGGGATAGTAGTCCTCCGCCTTATACCCGGGAAGAAGCTCCTCTTCAATGGGCGTCGCATCTGGCACGCGATGGAAGTTCTCCTTTACCGAAGGGGTCGTCATTTTCCGCCGCCAGACTCTCGGTTGAGATGCTTCACTTAGATGGCCGCAATTATTAGAACAGACAAAAGCGGCTGACCGTTGCAGATGAAACAATGTGCGAGGGCGACACTGAAGTGTGCGGATTGTCCGTTTCATAGTGAGATGCAGATTGAAGCAACGCAGCAGAAAGAAGGCAAGCGCCGAACGTCAAGGGTGGATGCGGGTTCGAAGTTCGAAGTCTTCGATTGACTGATCTGGCGCGCGCATCTGGGAGACCTGTGGGAGACCCGCTAATGACTAATACTTGGCTGGTTGCCTTAGCGCTTAATAGTGGACAGGTGGTGGGTGCCCATCAATCGTTATTCGGTGTTTGACGCCGCCGAAGATCCGCCTGGCTGCCTAAACGGTCGCACCTACAAAGAGTTTACAAGGACCAACAGAGCGAACCACGTTGGGTGGAAGTTATCACCAACAAAGTGTATCACCAACAAATACATTTTATCTTCTGGCTTCATTAGCCGCCTCAACCAACCCGCTTGCGATTTGCATGGTTGAGCCTTGGAGAAAGTCGAAAACTTCGCACCCAGCAGTACGCGCTCAGGCACCCAACCGCGTCGTTGTGCCCTTGTGTCTCCACGCGTTACGCAGCCTAACAAGTCTGAATCCTGCCCAATTCTAGTTCAATACAATATCTATAAAGAGCATCGAGCAGCCGTTACTTAGTTAGCTTCATTTTTTTTTTCTTACTGTCTTCGTCGTACTTCAATCCCCATTCGCACGCCTTGTTAAAATTTCAAGCCACATTCTCTGTCTTTTCGAAAACTTCGATGTGTTGCGTTCTACAGCAAGCCGTTTTGTGAAGTACAAGTCTGTTTCTCTAGACCAGCTCCAGACAGCAGCTGGTTCTGTTTTCTCGGATGGTGTAGAGGCAGCCAGCAATGCCGTTGAGCAAAAGGTTAGAGCTATTCACCTGAGTCCGAGTTCATGAGCAACACCAAACTAACACAATGTGACCCATAGTACGCTCGTGTGACTGAAGCTCGAATCCAGTAAGTAAGCCCCAGCGGTTCATACTGTGCAGTGTGTCGCTGATTGCCGCGCCATAGGGGTACAACTCCGCACCCATCTAGCAAAGACAAGAGCGAGACCCAAAATGTTGTTACTGTGAGCTATCATACCGAATCTGGAACTCGCATGTGCAGCGTCCATGTCCGCGAGGATGGAACATGGGTCGAGTTTCCTTCCAGGGCTGGCAAGAAGTAGCCAGTCGGTGCGACTCTGATTATTCCAGATCCTTGTGGGACTTTGTGAACTCAAGTCTTGAATAAGTGGAATCATGTCGGATCTTGGATAAAGCCGAGAGTTTTGTCCCCAACCTCTGCGGAGTCTTGTATGTACTGTTGGATATATTAGAGCGCCAACTTCGAGGACCACTACGATCTCTTGAGGGGGTAGCAGCCCATCTTCAATATATGCCATTTTGGGAAAAAAAAAATGGTTGGTGGAAATAGTGTTATTCGATACCGAAGAGGCATCGACGCTGGAGTAGACGCCCCGTTCGGTGTCGTAATTGATACGATTCGTCGGCTAACCTTGCATCTCACCGAATAGTTTGGCTGTCCATTCATATATGTTGTCATACTTAAGACCCTCAAGTGCAAATCGGCGACGGAAAAGCTGACGGACATATGTGTAGCTAGGCTTGTCTCCGAAGCCCAGTGATCTCGTGTACTTGATGTACTCTGCAAACTCGCTGGGCAGTCCCTCGCAGAGCTTTTCCATTGGCAATGTAATCTTCTTCTGTTTAATCAGTTCATTTTTCTCCGCTACGCCCGCCGCTTTTAGCCCTTGCCACGGCAGCGAGCCGCGAGCAAGGTAGATAAACGCATATCCTAGCGACTCTAAGTCGTCTCCCCAAGACTGCTCTGATCCGTTGTGATTGTTGAGACGGGCATATCGACGGGTGCCACCAAAGGAGCGACCCACCAGAGTCCGGCGCCGCTCGGCGTCGCAGAACTCTTTCGTCAAGCCAAAATCGATAGTGTACAGTATATTGCCTTGTCTGCCGCTGCCCATGAGGAAATTGTCTGGCTTGATATCGCGGTGCAAAAAGCCCTTGTTGTGAATATGCTCGATCCGCGTGATGGCCTGGTCGGCCACGAGGAGGACGGTCTTTAGCGAAAATTTTGGGCCACAGTAGTTGAAAAGATCCTCCAGCGATGGGCCGAGGAGATCGTAGACCAGCACATAGTAGTCGCACTCCTGTCCAAACCACCGGACTCGCGGTATCCCAGCGCCGCCGAGTAGTGCGTTATACGTCTGCGATTCGGTCTCGAGTATCTCAGGACCAGCATCAGCTAGCATGAGCTTTATGGCGACCTCGTCGTTCGACTCGGTATCGGTTCCTGGCTATGTCAGCCTCGATTCGAAGTGGCGAGACCAAAGACGGACCAGCATAGACGAGGCCGAAGCCACCTTCGCCGATCTTACGATCTACTCGGTATTTCCCGTTGATAATGATGTCCTGATGGGATCATGAGCGACGTGCTGGACTCTTTATGCGTAGCGATTCTTACCTTCATCACCTCGAAGCCCGCGAGGAGCCAGATCCCCCAAACTCTGAAGGTTGCTTGCAGGTGAGATCCACCAAGACGGACCCCGCATCTCACCCAGCAGTTTGCCCCACAACTGGTAGCTTGTGGCGGGTGTACCACGCGTGCGTCGCCTAACAAAGGCGCGTCCTTGAATACCGCCGACCCCCCCGCTTTAACCGCCTGCTGCTCAATTTCTCACGCTCCAACTCGCAATCATGTCCACCCTCACAGCAGCTCGAGCGGCTAATGATTGGCTGGGCCATCGCTGGCCGCGTTCTTCCAATTTACGCACACGAGAGAAAGAGACTAGATTCGACGGGGTGTGATGGCTCCGGCGGTGCTCTTGGGCCGTTGCGTGAGGAAACCCCCCGGGCCAGGCCACCCCCACCAATTAGTACTCGCAACTACCCTACACCCCGCGAAGAAAGCAGGCCGCCGCTTCAGTTGCTGCGGATAGGGTGCTGAACACTTAGAGAACCGCCTTTGAGCAAGACTGCTTTGTCAACCTATCAAGCGAGGGGAGCAGAGTGGAGATGGGAAACAGCAAAGAGACAGAAATGGAATGGACGCTGTAGCGTAAGGGCTTGGGCGAGATAAAGACACATCTTAGAGATGGGATATGTAATTAGTTAGTAGCTGCCCTTTTGGTCTAGGCCCCCGGACATAATAGACTCTGTGTGTGTCTGTGTGTATCACGGCCCCACTGTAACGTCTACTTCGCTTTGCTGTGTTCTTGCCGGCGCCTGTCCAGACAAACCCAGGGCTGTGCTCACCTCTAGTTGCCCTCCGCGTTGATCTAAGTCACTCACTTTCCCAGCTTCCTTAGGCTGCCATCAGCTTGTCGCGTAGCTCGCAGGTCACGGCAGCCAACAGTGAGTAGCCTGTACAAGGATTCCCAGACCTCCAGCGCGTGATCAAAGCACCGCCCCCCTTGGATTAGAGTTGACGTTCAGTGTGCATACAGGCTGAATTCGCCTTTAAACCCCCCGTGCAGAAGCACCGATGCAATCCGTAGGCGCTGCAAGGGCATATCTCCAGCCTTGTATGTTTGATTTGGCTCGAAGCCGAGAGCCACGCACATGGCGTTCGTAATTGTGTGGACGCCGCAGTCCCAACTGTTCGTCTGACGGGGTGCCTTGATTCTCACCGCCTTCCACTCGTTCTTGTCGAATTCTTCCTCCAAGACGTCCTTGATCCACGCAATGATGAGGCTGATATACCTCTCGTTGGCGCAATCTGTCAGTGAATCCATGTGTGACATGGTTCTCTTCTGCGGCCGAACCACAATGAGAGTCTAATGCTTGTTTTCGCATACGGGCATGATTATGCTGTCAATGTCAAGGAAATTCGCCTTTCGGACGCCTTTGCGACCTAGTGCTCGCTGTGTATTGCGGACACCTCTATCTCGAATATGCTGGAAGAAAAAGGAATTTTGAACAAGGATCTTGCGGGTTTCCGTCTGGACATCGGTGATGCCAGACGCCAAGTTAATAGCGTGATCCAGCCATAGAAGAAGGCCGTTGACAATCTCGTCATTGAGCCATTTCGTCCGAGGCACGACTGTGGCAAAGTCGTGATGTCGCAGTCCTGTTTTATCCGCAGTGACGGCCAGAGTCTTGTCGGCAGGAGCACTCATGGTGTTGCGTGTACGTTTGATCCATGCATCAGGCAATGGCGATATGAGCTGGGTCTTCGGTGCGTGGAGCTTGCCCGTGGACGCTGGACGGTGCTCATCCGCCCTTCGGGCCTCTTGCTTTCCAGCACTAAGATACGCATAGAACGAGGTAATCCAGTCGACACTAGCTGAAAATGCGGCCTTAATGTACTTCATAATGGGAATCACCTGCGTGGAAACAAAACGTGAGGTTGAAGTCATTGCGGCTAACGACCTAATATAGAGTAAGGCTTGCCGTCGTTCACGGTGGCGTCAATTAGCAGACCTTCTGCGATTGTCTTCCTGTGATTTGCGCTTCCTGTGATTTGCGCTTTTGAAAGTCAACTTGTGGTCGTATAGGGATCCGCTTCGGTCAACATTGCAGAGCAACTGTTCATCCACATAGAACAGTTGAGTAACTGATCTTTTCACGAGAAGCGTGTCGGCGTTGGTGGCGTCCAGTGAGAGCTCGATTGCCCTGAGCCGTGTGTCGTCCTGAATCGGTCAGCTCCGCCGATTTGCGTCTATCGACCTGCAGCGCACCTAGCGTAAAGGGAGCATCAAGCACCTAGCTCGTCTTTTAGAGTAGGTTCGGCTTCTAACTATACAGTCTTTTAGATCCCGAAGCGCTTTCAGAAGTGTGATCGGAAGAAGGCTTGCGCTTACCTCTACTAGTCGACGGCCAATCGTGGAGCACAAAGCTTCGTGGATTTCCTCAGACCGCGTACGAGCCATGTTTAACTCGTATCTTATCGTTCATGACCTTTTAGGAGACTAATGATATCTCTCAGATAGTGCTGCCAGTCACACTTGGGTTCTTTCTTCCAAATCCGGCCGCGGTCAAAGAGGAAGCCCTCCGGAGCGAACACAACAGGGCATCCGCAATGTAGCTTGAATATCCTCTTACGGCTCGGACACGGCTATTTGCGGACAATTGACGAGACTGATTGCTTATAACGCAGAGGTCACCCGCTGCATGGTCTGGAGAGGCTTCTGGGAGTCTTTCAATGCCCATTAGAGCTCCTGTTTGCCGCCATACTATGGAAAAACTTAGCTTCAGAAGACGAATACTTCGCCGAGTGCGTAAACAATCATCCCGACACACACCTCTTCAAGCCGAACCGGCGCAAAGCGACCAAGGTCGACCTCAGATACCTGATCCTGATCCGCACGGTAGCAAAACGGCTCCTAATAAGCGCGTCGTCGACATGACCCGGGATTTGGGAGTGCTCCGTGGCTCGCTGGCGCACCACCGACAGATGTCCGATGATATACTCTCTCACCTTCTCCTCGTGTTGCATAAAAACGCGCAAGGTCTTAAAGAGGCCTCTGAGCTTTGCAATGAGCTCGTGTATGAGGTAAATAGGCAATGGCGAGCGGGAATACTCCCTGGTACGGCTTTCTCCCTGGCGTAGAAGACGCTACGGTTCCTCAGTGAGACCTGTAGTAGTCGTCAGGAAACAACTGCAGTCATCCAGCTGGTTGCCTCGAATCTTGATCCCCCAGTGTCCACCCACGAACCTCTCCGCCCTAGTTCTCTACAGTCACGCTCAAAATCAGCAACTATCCTTGTCGCAGTTATTGATCGCTCTCGGTGGAAACACAAGTGGTGTGAAAGTTGGACTGCGTAAGATAGGCCACGCTCAGTGTGGCTTGTCACATGAGGCAGCATCAAATACACTGTGGCTCATCCACTTGCAAAAGGTAGCATCTAGCATTTCCCGCGGCCATTCTCCTCCTGTTTCCTCCATCAGCCCATCCATCGCCCACATTAGCGCCGACGCCGACGCTGTCTCGATCTCAACATACGAAATTGCAAGCCATTGTCGAATCCGGCTGTTCAAATGGAGAGATACAGTGAGGTCCAAAACGAGTGTCCGCTTTCCTGTGATACAATGAATAATAAAAACGGCTATTTCTGGACGTGGTGGAGCCCTACAGTGCGCGCCGGGATAGATCACACGCGCGCGAGGTAGCGCGACAATCATCAAGCTGGTCCCCCTGTATTGGCTTGCTATATTCACCCCTGTCGCGCCTGTTCCTACCCCTCTTAAACACTGATGCCTGTCACGGCTGGTCGGTTTGTCAGGTGAACGGGGGACGAGATATCAGAAGTAGTCCATTGCTACGGGCAGGCACGCTCCTCAGGTGTCACAGCTGGTCAAGAGCGGGGGCCCACCCTGCACCTGCTGTCACGTGAACTCGCGCCTGCCTTTGCATTTTGTCGCGATCCCGACCGTCTTCTGTTGTAGCTCTTCGAGCTACGTCTACCTGAGGAGTGCCTATCCGTAGCAATAGACCAGATCAGCCTGACCGAGTGTTCCCCGTCCTACCTGCCGACCGACCCCCCCCTGACATCAGGTAGGACTGGCTCTGTTGACAAGACGTAGCTCGAAGAGCTACAATCACTAGCTACGCGTCTGGCTAGAAAACAGAGGTGCGAGCAGGTCCGTGCGCGCCTTAGCACGCGATCAGTGTAGGGTAACCAATCACATATGTCACTGCGAGCGGTCGAGCTGTGACAATGCCTAACCTTCGAAATTGCACTAGGCTCGATTTAGTTCCTTGAACGCTGTCACACATACATGAACTTCTTGCTCTGCCAAATATTTCATTCCAACCTATTCTTATTGTTACCATCTATCGGGACCTCACCGCTAGCCTTGATGTCCGTCATGATCTCTCCTGTCTAGATCGCGCGCTTGGTGGGGTTGCTGGCCCCACTACTCCCTTGGAAGAGCGTGGAAATAAGGGATTCTGCCTTCACAAAACCAATGCTCTCACTCCGTTCCTAAGCTGTTTATAATTAACCTCTGCTTGGATAGTTATTTCCCGTTGTTATGGTCGAAGCATATAGCCTCAGCTAGTGGCTCAGTGAATTTGGGGTTTCTTCTCCTAGTCATGATGGGCCTGCCAAGACCTCTTGCCCACCCTACACTAAATAGACATTCTGCCAGAAGAAGACAAGGCTCTACAAACTCACTAGGAATGCAATCCACAGTCCCAAGTATACTTTGGGGCAAGGAACTCGAGTCTGAGATCGCAGATGTTGTGGCGCAGAGGCGACTGGTGAACACTCACAAGACTGAGGAGACAAATCGTGGTTTCAATCAACGCTCGCGGTGAAAAAAACATACCCGGGCGTGTCACGGGATCCGACGTTAGCTGGGAGGAAGCAGATGAGCAGATGAATAACTGGTCTTTTTGCATGGAGGCCCCTAGACGCCTTGATGGCCGCTTTGTATTCGTGATTGAGAAACAGCTATGGACTCGACAAGTTTCTCATGAGAGTCCGTGTTCGGACGACGCATCTAAAGGAAAAGAGAAACGAGAAAGAGCAGGTTATTCCATGCACCAAAGCTATACTTGGATTTGCGTCCCCGAACGATGGTCAGTCTCTCCAACATTCGCCCAAGGTATCGAATTATGGTGCTGGGCCGGCTCAAGTCTCCTTTTGGCTCGAGACACATGGCGTAGAACAGCAAACCCAAGAGCAGAGGAAGAAGAGCAAGGAAAAAGGAAGTGCGCCTAAACAAGGTCCCATCAAGCCAACGGGAGGGGACTAAGTTAACGCTCCTTGACCAGCAGCATACGGAATACAGCTTCAGCGCACTGACCTTCCCATCATCAACGTCGGGACCCGTGAATCCCCAACGTATCTTCCACCAGAGGTCTATGTAGTGGTGCCAGGTCAGGCAGCGAAAGTAAGACTGGATCGAAGCCAGACACAGGAGATGGTTCGTTTCGCGGTAAGGAAGCCGGCGCTGAAAGCAATGTCCATTGTGTCCCAAGGTGTGCAAGAGGCTTGGATCCATCGACGAACCCTTTGCTGATGAGTTGCCCTTCGAAGGCATCGTGTAGACATGCACCATGGCTGTTTCCCACTTGCGGACCTTGGCCAGGGCGTATCCTGGGGCGAAATGCCTCAAAAGCGCCTTCTTCTCCTTGGAATCGGTCGTCCACATGGGGTTCCGGAAGCGAAAGGCGGGCACCGCCATGACGCGGTACCATTCTCCCCTGTAGAGGTCTTCAGTCTCTGCGCGCAGGGAGGCCAGGGCTTGGACTTACTTTTGTGCCCGCAACAGGAGCGTCGAGGCATCTCGGTGACAGACACTGACTTCGTTCGGTGCGATGCGAACCAACGGGCCGTGTCGAATGTGGAGAGCCAGGGGACGGTCGTTCTGCCTCCCTTCCAGGATGATCCAGACACGCCACGGCCGGGTGATGGAGGCCCAGAACGGGCCCGGAGTGTCTGATACGAGAGATAGGTAGCGTCAGCGGGAGATCACGGTGAGCAGCACAACTGCTACCCCGACGCCGAGGCTCGACCAGAAGATCGGCGCCTTCCACTGGCCCTGGTTCCTGTATATCGACGGCGTCCAATTGCTCACAAAGCGGCAAAAGCCTCTGCGCCGCGGTCATTCCCTAGCGCATGGGAAAAGGTACACAGTTGATCAGTCCGACTTTATTATCTATGCCCGTCACGAGATGAAGTGGTCTTGGAACAAAGTCAGAGACGCCTTTGCGATAACCTTCCAGCAGGAGCGAACTGTTCCTTGCCTCCAAGGGTGCTACTACCGGACTAACATGCATATCCCTATGTGGGACGCCGAGGGTTTCCTTCTCTTCGGCGAGAGAGACGCCACGAAACCTTTGCAATTCAATCTCAAAGGCGCGCAAGCGCCGCCGGATGAAGACGTCGGTCTCGCACGTCGGCATCCGGAGAGGGCTGCCTTATACAGCTGGGTTCATCCTTCGGTGCAAAGCCAGGCGCGCGCTTGGGGTACGTTTAGCAGTGCCGAACCATAAAGTTTTCGCTGACTTTCTTTAGCGATGAAACGACAAGAACAGCTACGGGAACGCGGACAAAGACGGGAGGGTGCCTTGAAATTTAGTGGAGCTGCGAAGCCTAAATACCCAGACACCCTTCCGTTGTAATGCGATTGGATGCCCGATCTCGTGAGTGCCGTCGTACTACTTGATGATGGAGAGCGGAGAGGACCTGTGACCTAGGCGAATGATAATATCCACCGGAGGATGTCGATATAGTTGCTGCCTGCTGCCCTGCTGCTGCGCCAAAGCTCATCTGCCACATTGACTGAAGCATCTACTAGTCCTGTGTCTTGACCTTTCTTCAGCCTATGGCATTGCCTGCACCCGTACCCCTCTGAGTATTGGCCAGCAGGTGAGTATAGATGCAAGTCCATGCCCATTTTGCTGAGTGAATACTCCCTTGAGAAGGAGCGACTTACGATAACGACCGGCTACGTCGAACCTCCCTAGCATTTTTCATCATTGCGCTAAGGATGTCGTCTAGTATGCTGCCCCTTCCTGCCTAGTGCACGAATGTGAAGCTCATGATTCCAAGTACCCCGCTCACACCGACCACTCGGCCTCAAGGAGATCACTCCAGCCGGTGGCCGTGCCGACAATACGTCCATCAAGTACGTCCATACCATCCGCATGGCTAATTTGAGCTGACCCGAGGAGTATCATCGCGATTCATGGCCTGGGCACCGAATCGCCGCGAACATGGGAGTTTAAACACAGTGGGGGACGTATAGTTAACTGGCTAGCCGATGCCAACATGCTCCCAGCGACGGTCCCCGAGGCAAGAATATTCATGTACGACTGGAACGCGAACTATTTCCAAGATAGCCCCGTACAGACCCTGCTCGGCCACGCCGACAATCTCCTCGCCCACATTACTGAGGCTCGAAATGACAAAACACGCCCAATTATCATCATTGCCTCCTGTTTTGGAGGGCTTGTCCTAGCCGAAGTATGGTGGGCATGAATCAAGAAATCGGGGTGTGAAAGCTGACACAGTAAGGCCATCAACCGCGCTGGCCAAAAAGGTAGTTCATACCAGCACATTCTGTTCTCTACGGTCGGAATTGTGTTCGTCGCCACTCCATTCCAAGGCGCCGATGCATTCAAGGAGGCAAGATGGCAAGTGGTGGTTGGTGGCATAATGGGCGAAAAGTCCTCAAGGATCGAGAACTCGCATCCTATCCGCTTTGAGGTTGTATTCCGTACGCGCGGAAGAGATGCATCTGGCCTTGCTCCTCTCCGATCACAGCCAACATACACAACCCGCCGACCGCTCGATGTTGTTTTCGACTTCGTGCTTATAAATGCGTAGGCTGCTGATCTAGCCCGGTTTGATTGACTCTTGGGAGTCTTTTCTGAACTTACACCCACGATAGTTCTTAGTGTTGGCTTTAATCTGTCTCTCCGTCGTAAGACGCGCTGGCTAGGTCTAGTAGATCTGGGTTCGCATCGGAGTAAAGTGACAAGTTGACATAAGGAGCGAGGATTCGTACCTTTTTTTAGTTCGGCTGTGACTTGGGCGTGTGCCGTGTTGTGATGCTGTGAGCGAGGGGGCCGTGATAATGATGCACGCTTCTTTGTGTGGTTGTTACGAACGACAACGCTATGCGATTGAGCCCGAATAGGATATTCGCAGAACAAGAGGTCAATAGTTCAAATTGACTAAGGAATTGTTTTTTATTAATGATTGCCTGAACGAGGGGAGTTATTGATATCATGAAGTCGTTAATAGTGTTGGCCGGCAGTGATGCCGCGGCTTACATAAGGAATCTTGCATGCGCACCCCGGGTGCGCAGCACGTGACACTTATGTGCGCACCTGGGTGCGCACCTATTGCTCGCCGGCGAACGTACATAGCTGACTCAACTACCTCTGGCTACCCTACTCCAGGGTCACAGCATGAATGTTGCATGACATCGTTACAGCCAAAGAAAGCCCATGTCCCAAAATACACCACGTCCATGTCCAAGCCTGTCGATGCTTCCATCTCCTAATCGAAATTGCAGCACATGGGGACAAGATGTCAAGGCCGTTTTTACGACGAACACGTCCTACGCAATCTCCGCGAGCGCCAAGGCGAGACAGAGATAAACAACTTTTACTTATCCTTGATCGCTATCCTCCAGTCGACCTCCGCCAATATCGATGAAACCAAGCTCTGGGCGGAGGTTATCTCTCACATAGCCGTTGAGATCTTCCGCCATGCTAAAGCCCCGTCCTACATGCTCGCCAACGTCGAGTCCGCGCTTTGGCAAAGTCCTTTCTAACCCCCACGACGAACTCTTCGTGGACGTGGAAGCCG
This sequence comes from Fusarium dimerum, assembly GCA_013623525.1. Classification (NCBI taxonomy): domain Eukaryota; kingdom Fungi; phylum Ascomycota; class Sordariomycetes; order Hypocreales; family Nectriaceae; genus Fusarium; species Fusarium dimerum. Next base: position 53,536 of record JABGLY010000404.1, read on the forward strand.
ACTATCACCGGCGTCTTTTAAAGGACCTCTGCAACCGCGTTCGGGAATACAAGGGGATGAGCAGCTGGAGCCTATACATAGCCGCCGTGGACAAAAGGATACCCACTTGCGGCAATATGCCCCGCGTACGAATGCCTGCAAGACTGCATGGACAGTGGCATCAGTGATCTGGCCATGAGGCTGGCACACCTCGGCATTTTGCACGGAATCCTGTCCTGCCATGGCTCTAACGCGAATGGCTGGATAGTCTCGAGCACGTCTAGTGTTGGGGAGTTGAAGGCAACCGCCACCTGTTGGAACGGCGACTGGAAGCCATTCTTCCACACTCGCGTCATTCGGGATGTACCAGAAATAATTCAAGAAACCTTTTCTGACTCGAGCTCAAGTACTTCAACGAAGGAGTGACCGCGGACCCGAGACACTCTTCTGTTGTTGTTGTTGTAGTTGAAGATGGTGTAGGTGATGGCGTTCGAGTTTCGAGTCCATTTGTTACCGCATCGCTTCTAAGGTCTGATGAAGTCGGGGTCATGATGCAGGTGATGAGACTGTTCTTGTCCGTATTTGAGGTTGTACCACACGCCGAGGGACCTTCCCAAAATGATTCAAAGTCTCTTGATGTGAAGTCCCTTGTGATGAATGCGCGGCTGACTTCTTGCTAATGCGGCTCCTACCTTCCTCGAGTCGTAGCATCCTTATGAGACTGTAAGGAGCCTCAACCCTTGAGTCTGAGCTTTCTTGCTACCCTTGTCCAGCTTGATGGATGGCCTGAATGCCACAAATATCCAATGTATGACACGCTGTAAAAGCCTGCCGGAGGGCGATTGTGTTGATAAACATAGCGCATAAGACAGAGATGTGGAAGATCTGATGTGAGCTGCCCCAGATATCAAAAATACCCGGAGAGAAGCGTTCTGGGACTCGGAACTGCAGCTACTAGTTAGATAACTTGTCTTTAAGCTTAAAGGAGAAGGGTAATAAGAGCGCAGCCCTACCCCATAAAGACTGACTCCGCAGCCATAAACAACAAGCTCTAATAAGTACCAGCTCATTCCCGAGTATTGAAGCATATAGTTGACCCCGTATTTTTGGACTCCATGTAGCAGGGGAATGAATGCTGATGCGCCAAGTGCAACGTAGGCGCTCACTCTCACCTTCCGCCAGCGCAGCGTTCTGAACCTGGGTATTGAGATCAGACAAGCGGTAGCGGAGCCCGAGAGTATTACCTATGATTCATATTAGTACATCGCGGGAAGCTAACCTGGCTGAGAGATGGGAGCGGTTGCTCAGAATAACTAACAATAGCCCAGTGTAGCTTTTGCAAGGCTGGGTTGCAGGTGAAGATGTAAAAGATGCCAGGAATGGATGTGCCGATAGTTACGATAATAATCCCCAGTAAATCCATCCGATGCCAGAATCGTTCCACAGCATGCGAGTAGGTTCCGGTGAGGTGGTACATAGCGCTGAAAATCAAGCAACACTCTGCCGACCAAAAGAAGAGACTAAACATAATATAGTCTGTTTTTCGAGACGCCGATATATTGAGGCGCGGAGAGGATCCGAAAATCTACGGTCGCAACAAGTGGCAAGAGAAGAGCCCCAGCCAAGTGTGAATACACGTTGCAAGTCTCGTTGTGTAAGAACGTCAGGCTGGCGACGATTTCCAGATAATCCGCTTTTCCGTAGCGATAGCCGCTGAGAATGTATCTGTTGTCCCGTCGCCATTCGGGGATATCATTCCATGTCACGGTTCGAGTTCCAGTCGCTGGCCTGGTTACAATGGACGGAACCATATTGCTCGGTTCTTTGACACCTGGTGCGGGCATTTTCTCTTTGCCTGGATACCTAAGTGCGTCGACTGTGTTGTCTAGAAGTAGTGGTGTAGAATTAAAAATGAACGCAAACGGTCGGGTTTGAAGGAGAAATGGAGGGGGCAAATGTTTGTGAAGAAAGTGATAATCAATGGAGGGACAATGTGCGAGCCGAGTCTTCGTAAAGTGCCATAGCTGCCTGATGGCCTTAGCGGCTGTGCGTATGAGCTCAGGATGTGGCGTTGGGGGCCTAAACCCGCTCTCCGCCATGCTCATTTGGAGTTCCATGGCTGTAGTGATTCCCAGTACCTTTAACAATGACCCAGACTCGGCCTGATCTGACAGAATGACTGACGCCAACTCCAATGATATTATATTATCCAAACCAGTTTTTCTGTCCTTGATAGAGCTGCTTCGACATGTTCGCAACAGTCCATATGGTGTCTTGATAAGCTCGTGCGTGATCTTTCCGATTATCGTAATATCTTCGGATGAAATAGTCATCAAGAAGCATATCCTCCCAGGAAAAGTGTCCACCGCTGTCATTAGTGATATAATGGACAAAAGCTCCCAGGTTGCCTTCGCCAAACCTCATAGTGACCCGATGAAGTGCATTGACGACCGAGCCTAATTCTTCTGACGAGGCGTCCACGCTTGTAACAACTCTGTCAAGCTGTTGGATCGCAGGGCTTTCTGGAATGACTCCCGTATGACCAAGGAGACGATGAAAGCAAAAGATTGCTAGCATGGTAGTCGTAAGCTTTTCTCTGCTGGTAGGTTGTGTGAAGTTGAAGTACAAGCTATGCGCGTCTGAAACTGTACCTTCCGTAATCAGCTTCGTGACATGCTGGCTTATGTGTGTGTTCTTCGTCCATAAAAGTAGCACTATTATATCGACCTCCTTAGACAAATACCATCCACGACGCCCAAGGAACGCCTAGAAGGCAAGGAGATCGGCTATTTCAGCCACACTAAGGTGAAGACAGATTTTCTCATACTCGACCTGCTATGTCAGAATGGGCCTGATCATCAGAAGAAATAGCACTTACTAGTGTCTCAGGCACTGCCAGGTACATCTTACGTAAGTCGCAATACAGGCCGCTCACGACAGCCTTAACATCAGTGCCGCGGAACACCGACCCTTCCCCTAACATGCATTCGACAGTCTGACTGTCATTTAGATGAGTCAGAGGCCAACGTATAGCCAGAAGAGACGCCATATGATTGAGATTGTCTTTGGGCGTGCGACTGGTATCGAGGTACGAGTTTTGGTGAGCATCGCTACGGCCCCCGCAAGTCTCCAAGCAAACCCTCACTAGGGCAATTTCGTGAAGAGTTTTTCTCAAATCACTCGTCTGAAATGTGCGTAAGGAGTGGATTGCCGAACTCAGGACTGCATGACGCTGTATTTGTAGGAGGTGTAACTTGTGGTGGCAATTGTTGAAATCGGTGACAGTGGTGGCCGCAAATACTAGCTTCCGTGCGCATAGTAAGCCGATCAGCGCATTCGCCTGCCGGGACAGTTAGAAGATTTCACTCTCTGATTGGTTACTTACCAATAAGTCAGCCTCAAGGATCTCAATCTCTAGCCAAACCTGAGGAGTGCGATGAATTGCCCTGTATGCATAGGCAAGCGAATGGCCATGTTGCTGTATCCCCTTACGAGCCGCTTCAATGTATTCTTGATGTGTTGCAAAGTATCGATTCGTCGCCGAGAGAGCCACAGTATTCGGTGGTATAGTTGCTCATCTGCTCGTTGCCGACCAGTCGGCCTTCAACGTAGCTTCTTGGAATGAAGATCGGAACGCACGACTCAAGTTTCTCGATGACATGCGCACCCGATTGTATGACAGCTCTCTCAATGTCTCGAGGCAAAGGCGAGTGAAGGAAGCGGAGGCACCATTTATCGGTCACCCGCAGAAAGAGATCGCCCGATGGGAATGTTGCCGCAAGTTCTGCAAAGGACCATTCGGACATGGTATCCTCAGCATTGTAGATTGTCGTAGACGAGGACTCTGGCAAAGGTGAAGGTAGCATATCACCCGGCACCCTATAAACAATTAGGCCGTATTCAAGCGCGTAGAAACATCATGAAATACCTATAATAGTCGGTGGGACTATAGGATATATCCATGATGAGTCGTTGTACTTTCCTGCGACTCAAGGTCTGGAAGTGCTTCTGTAGATGAATCGCACACAGTCCTTGATACCCAGTCGTATATGTAGCCGAGCTCTCTGTCGGGTCCATCTGGGCTTTCAAGGGGCACATGCAGCAACGCCTGCAACCCACCCAAGTGCGGCTGGACAAGACCATCTGCCCAGGCACGGCTCGCTCATGCATGGTCATTTCCGGCGGCGATCCACCTTCCAAAGTATGGCTGGTCAACCTATTCACGGCCTTAGGTCGTCGGCAAGGAGCATGGCTCAATGTGCCCATGTCACTTAAGTCTAATAGATATGGACTGAATATGCGTACCCATATCTAACTTATAATTGTGTGCGATCCAACTACGTGCTGAGCGATTGTGTCGACGCCCGCATTCTTTAAGCCTCGATCTTCCTCGGTAAAATCGGAGCATCTGTCTTGGTCAGCAGTGCTATCAGCGTGCCATTGGCCGTCACATCCTCACCTTCTGGGGACAATTTTTGTACAAGACTGATGCGTCATGCCTCGTCCTATGGCCGGTTTCCCAGGAGACATAGACGGCAAGGCTGCCACTCTCCACTTCACAACCGTCAAGGGATGCAATCTCTTGCTCCCATGAGCGTTCTGGAGGACTCCATTCAGTCGATTTGGCAAGAGCCGCGGTCTTGGATCGCGGAGACTTCCGGGCTGGGACCATGGGTGTGTCGCTATTCCTCCCGCGCAGTCCTCGCCGGACTTTGTCTGCATGTTTTTTGAACAACCTGTCGCGTCCGCCTAGATGGACGAAATACTCTTCCAACGCAGGCGAGTCGCTAGCACGTCACTTCAGTACCCTTGCGCAAGCCTGTAATGCAAGCTTACTCCAGCCTATCTTCAACCTCCCAAGTCCTGAGAGACGTTCCGTTCGAGTCCTCCCATTGGACCAACAATTCGATAGATCCCTGCTTGTAGTCAGTGATGTCGGCCAACAAGTTGCCATGCCCAAACACACATTCTCATTGACCTTGTGGCGCTGGATTTCCTTTGCGAAGAAGAGAAGAAGGCAGCAATTGCAGGCACGTACTTGTCGTGTTGAACCTCGTTGCTACCAGACACCGCTGTCTTCCGTTTGCTACGACGATTTGGTGGTCCTACAATCTCCTCTCTCTGAGGCATTATAATTGATAGGCAATGGAAGAGCAAGTAGAAGTGCGATCGCAACGATGCGCTTGATTTATAGCGGTATCCTAGCGGACGCCTATACGCACTTGTTCTCAGCGTCCAAAAGCTGCTTTTTGTCCATCGTTGGGATGGTGGTTTGCGGCTTAGGTACGGTATAATAGGAAGTGTGGAGCTGGACAATTCACTAGATGTGGTTGAGATCCCAATGCCTGGCTAGAAGCTGTTGATGGCTTCGCACCCTGGGGGTCTATTTGCTGGGTCGAAGACACGCCTCGCCAACGTCGTGAACCGACACCGGGGCAAGGCACAAACGACCTTTGGCCTTCCATCAATCGACTCCTGGGGAGTCCCACACCCAAATTCATCGCTCCTGGGGTGAGCCTGATTAGGGACACTCCACTTTATCAGCTGGACGCTCCGCGGCACTCCAGGATGCCGCACTTTGGTGTCCCTACGTGGCAGCATGCCCACACACTCGGAAATCAGCGACAGATATCGGCAGTGGTGTTCAGCTCCCTAGTGGCAGGGTCAAGGTCGTTGGCCTTGAGGGACAATCGGCCGACGGCTCCACTGTTGGCTTGCGGTGCTATTGTGGCCCACACCAGGGGATGAGGTATTACATCCACGCCGCTTGGAGAGCCATGAGACGATAGTTGCCGAAGTTGCAGCTAGATGTTGTTGCCTAGCTCGATATGTCGGGTTTGGCTTCGGCTGTGCAAGATGTGAGGCGGATACTCGATGTCCTATATCACAGCACTTCGACCACTATTTCGCCCAGTGTCTCGTCTCTTCCCTCATCAATACTTTCCACTTCCACTTATTAAAGCAATATCGAGGCCACAACGTCATAGCAGCAATGTCTGAGTCACGCGCGGACGACGCAGCCAAAGCAGCCAGGCTTGAGGCTGCCCAGGACTGAGACGTGGCCCAGGACCGTGGCCCAGGAGTAAGACCCAGTATTTATTTATTGATTCTAGTCTGTCCCAGCCGCCATGCCGGCAGCTATGCAGCATTCAACTACAGGTGGTTTTTTTCTTGCTTCCTGGAAGCTGGTCTGTCCTGAAGGAATTGTCCGGGTCAAAACAGGTCATTCCTGCCGTGAGGTTGCTCTCCCGTCCGCTTGAACACTAGCCCTCCTCTATTGTCTCTCTTTCTGTTCTGCGTCTATGCTCCTGTCAGGCCTTTCCTGGCCCTCCTCTCCTTCTGTATAACAAATTCATTCGTCTACGCTATGTATTTGAGTACAATGGACGGGACCGCTCGGAATTGACCGAGCACGCCCGTCCTCGGGATCACCTTTGCTGCTTGTACTGCCATTGACGAGCTGCAGAGAATGCGTTTGATGTCAACGCATGGAGATTAGCCTGCCCACATTCGATGTCGTTCGTCCGTCCAGTCTCTGCATTCGAGCAGGATGTGTCGCACCGTCTGATGCGAGGTATGTATGTCTTTGAATAAACAAAAATGTCAAAGTTCGTTGGTTTGCTACGTCCACTTGCAGCTTATGAATTAGATGTTATGGTTTATCCCATGCTTGATCCGATAGGTTACGCAACTTCGATTGGGTGATCAAACGTCGGCTTCCCAAAAGCACACCATATGTTGTTTTCGTTGAGGCCACAAAGCTATCGAAGTTTCTCGTTCTGAGCTCAAGTCCTGCTATCCACGTTTCTAGAAGAGCGTTCATCTGCTGACGCTATGGAGCAAAGAGGAACATGCAACGTCGTCAAGTTCAAGAAGGACCTCAAGAAATTGCTCTAAACAGAGGCTAGCACCGCCATGGGATGGTGAGCTGAGGTCAAAACCGCTGGGCTCACATTCGTTATCGACTTCGGTTGCCTGTGCTTGCCTCATCGTATACCGAAGCTCCTCTGTGTTATAAATCCACTGCTCGCCAGTGCAAATTTTCCGACCTCGAACGAAAACACTGAACAGCTCCTTCCAGTGGCGACCCTCGGCTTTCTCGACGTAGCATGGTTGTTCGCTGGCGGAGACTTCATCAAGGATGAAGTAATCCGTCATGTATTTATCCTTAACCAACGCGCCCAGTCGCATATCATCTCGAACCGCCGATTGTTTCTTTGGAATATTCAAGCCTTCGGTCTGGAGCATGTGCAAAGCCTCGGCAAAGGAGATAATTGGCGTTTCTCTGAGCCACACAATGTCCTTACTGGGCCACCGTTCGCGAACAACCCGAAGTTCGGGAATAGCTTGTTTCGCGGCGAAAACAGACTTCAGCATACCGTCAACGATTTTGATGAGCTCGTGATACGATCGGCCGAAAATCATTCCGACATCAACACTGATGCTCTCAGCAAAAAAATCATGGATTTTGGAAACTTTTGCGCCGAAAACAGGACCGATCTTGCAAGTCAGCATGCTAGCAGTAAACCATAATACGTTCCTCTTGGATTTCGACGACTTACTTCGTACACTCTTTCGAAGCCACCTTCTAAAGCAAGTTGATTTGCCAGCTGTGAGCTTTGCGCTAAAGATGCCCGTCGACCATAGTAGTCTACCTCGAATGTCTCCGCTGATAATTCTGTCGCTGCTGGCTGCAATTTGGGCGTATGAATCTCGATAAATTCTCGGCCCTCCAGCACCTGGCGGAAGGTTCGAAGAACCATGGAACGGATGCGGAATAAAGCCTTGTTGAGGGACATGCGGAGGTCGAGTATGCGGATTGACATCTTCTCCAAAGAGAAATCTGGGTCATCGTATATTTCATGTAGCGGGAAAATGGAATAAACAGCGACTTTGACGTCAAAGTTGCTGACGAGGGGCTTCTGAAGTGTACCACTAACTTCGACGAAGGACTCGGGACTGAGTTGAAGGGATTTCCTCATATGCAGGGCTGTGCCGGAAAGCGTCCCTTGTATGGAGCCGGTTCTGTCTCGAAAATGGAGGATCTCGAGGGTTGGGGATACACTTTGCAGCGTGTGTATCGTGGCGTAAAATGTGACCTCGGTCCCCTCCGACAAATTGGTCACGTCTGCAATTGTTCTCAGATCCGGCCCGTGAGTGGACGGCCCACATTGAGCCGCGGTCGTTGCAGCTTCTTCCGCTTGGGGCTTCTCGATCTCAAGCCGTTCGAACTCGTCTGTCTCCTCGTAATTGCTCTTGCAGTTGCCAGACATGGCTTGTTTTCTCTCGATGTCTCGCGTGTTCGCTGCGGTTTACTTCCACAGCAGCGGGTCCGTGAGAGGTCTGCTTGGTTGACGGGAATTCGAAAGCAGTTGTAACAAGGTCGACTGCTTTAGATTACCATGCCAGTTCCGAAAGTGTACTTGGTTTAAGACACGATAAAGGCATAGAGGGGCGGAGAAATATTGTTGCAAAGATGTGCTCATATGGTTACAATGGTTCCTAAGGGAAATTAGGGAATAAGCGAACTCGAGCATTTAAAAATCGCGACCTCTACTAGCTTTCGTCAGCTGAGCGTCACTACGTCTATAGCATTAGGCGAAAATTTGGTGAAAATTTGCTGGAGGTGGTGTCATGCTCACTTGCTTTTGCTCCATTGCTACATATTCCAACTTCCTGGGGGCTGATGTTTTCGCCGTCTTGCGGAACGGGACATAGTGGACTGCTAAAACGGCGCTAAAACCAGCACAAATCTCTCACTGTATTGGGGAGTGTGGATCTGCCAAGATTTTCTGGCCCAATGGCATCTCTGGATGCTTTCCCAGCCTTCGAGCTTCGCTCCCTAGTGCCGCACAAGTGCCGCAGATCCCCGCTCTCCGTGCAAGGGCAACAGAATGTTGAGTGCATCTGTTGCCGCCAACATCGTGCCTCATCTTCACCATGCCTTTGCACTCCTCCTATTTCCACCACCTCTCAATATCGTTCAATTCTCCCGTCCTCCAGCATTTAAGATTGACAGCCTCTTTGTTCTCTCTTTCACCAAAGATATCTCATTCTTCGGGCAAGCAGGAACATGCGCGTCTACGCGGAGAAGCTTGTGACGTGCGTTGCCGTCGCTCTTCAAGTCGTCGGCTCAAGAGCTGCCCTACATCGATTCAGCTTCAAGCTTCACAGCGCTTCCAACTCTCCAGGCAGGTAACTCCCTTGAACAGTTCCTGGGAAAGCACAACCCGCTAACTGGTCTAGATGGATTCGAGCGTGAAGTGTACCTCATCAATGGCCAGCAACCGGGTCCCCTGATAGACGTTGATGAGGGAGACGACCTGGACATCTTCGTCCAGAATGACTTGAATGTGGAAACAACTATTCACTGGCACGGTTAGTGCCCATCTTATTCAACACTTTTCGAGAACAAAAAAGCCTGATAAGACACTACCGACTAGGACTGTTGCAGCGAGGTACACCTGACATGGATGGAGTACCGGGTGTTACACAGGTTAGCTTCTGCATGCCCCTTCGTGGGGAGGAGTCCGTTTCCCCGCTGATAGATTCCGAGGACCCCATCGCGCCGGGCGGCAACTTTACCTATCGATTCTCCACTGCATCCGAATACGGCTTTTTCTGGTACCACTCCCACTTTCGAGCTTATTATAACGACGCTATTCGTGGCCCCCTCCTCATCCGACCCGCCGCCTCGCGTCAACGCCCGTTTGTCGACTTGGCTGGAAATAGCGACGATGTCGTAGCACTCCTGGCCGCCGAACGAGATGCGGCAAACATTCTCCTAAATGACTGGACGCACGAACTCTCGGACACTATATTCGCGCGATATAACAGGACGGGTGCATTCCCATCGTGTGTCGACAGCATTCTGGCCAACGGCCAAGGAAGGGTTCAGTGTCTCCCCGAAGCCATTCTTGAATCCGGGCCAGGGCTTGGAATAGAGTCAGAAATATCAACTTCGGCAACCGGACCATCGATATCCACGGCTACTATGCCAAATATGCCGAGTATGGACATGCTGGACCAAAGAGGTATGCATGACATGTCGATGGAGGCGCATGCGAGCTCTGAGACAACCCTGGCGTCTACCTCGATGTCAATAAGCCATCCTACTGCGTCGTCGATGATGCCAGACATGCCAGGGATGGACACTCTGAGTCCCCGTGGCTGTATGCTGCCTATGATGTTCAAGCCGGGGTTCGATATATCGTCACTGCCCCAAGAGACTTGCACTAACACCACCTCACCTTTGCTAACCATCGCTGCGGACCAATCACGTGGTTGGTTGGCTCTCAACCTCGTCAATTCTGGTGCCGTTAGCGCCCTAAGGGTATCTCTAGATGGGCACTCGATGTTTGTCTATGCTGCCGACGGTCTCTATACCAACATGCAGGAAGTCAATGTAGGTGTACAGACTGATTATGATGTGGCCTTACTAACTCGCCTAGGTGCTGCACATGGAACTCGGGCAGCGGTACTCCGTCATGGTCAAGCTCAATCGGGCGCCTGGGAAGTATTATCTCAGATTCGCAACTTTCCCAAGCGGTGACATGCAGCAAGTTCTGGAAGGGCAGGCGATTGTCTTATACAATGTGAGTTTCTAGTGCTAGTCTCTCAAAAGCTTTCCGCTGATACCCGAGCCACAAGACTAGCAAGGCCTCTACAACGAATACTGCGAAGGATCTTGTCAGCGACTGGATGTATATCAACGGATCTGCCAAATCAGACGCCGCTTTGCTTGATGCTTCAGCGCTCTCTCCATTCGAAGACAATCTCTCGCCGCCATCGGGTCCAGCCGACAAAACATTGTCTTTCCTGGTTAATCAAACGGACATTGTGAGCTGGGTGATCGATCGCGCACCGTTTGAGGAGCCATCTATCCCTATCGTCTACGGCAATGTCTCTCCAGGCTGGGATTCAACTACGACCGTGCATTTACCGATCAACTCGACCATCGACATTATCATGGGTATATCAAACCAGTCTTTGGATAAGGTGCGTTAATCCCCAAGTGGGACATCTTTGTCTTGGAGCTTTGCCTCAAATCAGTTCCCCGAATGCCTAGAACTAACGTGCTGAGCAGATGGGCCATCCAATTCATCTTCATGGACACAAATTCTGGGTCCTCGGGTCCGGTGTGGGGACTTTTCCATATTCTACAGTTGCGGATGCGCCATCGGATCTCATCAACCTTGAGAACCCTCCGTATCGCGATACGACCGGCCTGCCTTCTCAGGGCTGGGTAGCGATTCGGTAAGTGTCCCCCGAGGATCCTAGCCGACCACCACTGCTCACAGACCACTTCCTAGGTATTTGACTGATAATCCTGGTGCTTGGATCTTTCATTGCCACCTGCAGTGGCACATTGTCGTGAGTTCCTTCCTTTGATTCAAACCAGCGTTCTTGATATTGACTGTTCTAGGTTGGTATGGCGGTAGTCCTCGTCGAGGGCGAAGATGAACTTCCAGCCTTGGTTGGCCAATACAACCCCGTCGCCGGCAGAAGCGGGGGTTCACGTTTGATAGCCCACCCTCCTGGTGGCTCGGCTGCGCTACTTATTTTCCTGGTTGGTGCCATCTCATTGTGGTGTTGATCGAGAAGGGGCGTTTTTACAAGAGCAGGTACAAGGGCCGGTTCGTCTGGTGTCTATGCACTGCTGCCGCTAGCTCCTGAGTGAGCTGTACATATGGTTATCTATCGAGCTCAAGTTATTTTCGTGACGAGAGGCAATTGTGACTTGCGTGTGTTCGATTGCATAAGAAAAGGGCCGCTCACTACTGGAATGTCTGATACGTGTCTGCTCTCCCGACGGTGCTGTGGTTAGGCCGTCTTCCTAGTTTGTTCCCTCAACCAAATTCCATTGGTAAATTACATCATCTTGTCTTGTTCTCCGTTGAAGCCATGACTTGAATTTACGCTGCTCATTATGCGTCCCAGCTAAACCAACCCAAATCTTCTGTCTCAGAAAAGGAATCGGTATAATTCGGTCCGCCAGAGGAAACAGGTTCTAGTGACGCCGGGCCATCACCTAGGTCTTGAGTAATAGTGCCACAGTCCCCGGCCTCTGGCACTTCTTCCAAAAGGGATGTGGAGCCTAGGAGCGGCTGCGTAAGCCATGTAAAGTCGGAATCGTTGACGTTTTGCGCCTGAATGTCACTGCTCGTTGTGTCGAACAGATAGTTAGTCCAGTTGATATCGGAAGAACTCCGATCCGTACTTAATATTGAAGCTGGCGTATGTGGACTGCCGAACAGCCCGAAATTGACATTTTCCGAATACTCGCCGACGTTGCAGGACATGTCGGGAAGCGGTAGCTGCGTGTCGAGATGTTGAAATGCGAAGGGGATCGTGTTGTGGTTCGAGAGTGCTATGGGGATCTCCGACGTTACGTGGGGATGCTCTTGAAGTGGCTCGCGACTGGAGCCGCTGGATTGAACTTCCACTCCATGCATGTTGGGCAAGTTAAGCTCCGTTGAATAATCGGGCTGAGAATTCGTAAGTAGTGTTATATCTAGTGGTGGTTGTTCCTTCTTGTAAGCGCAGGTGCAGCGGCCGCCGTAGTTACAATAGCAGCTTCCTGTGTTAAAGAGCCAAGAGTTAAAAGCCAAATAATATTACTGTACCTAGGGAAAACTTGCCTGCTTTATTTTCTGTGAAACTTCCTTGTAGTGTGTTACTATTTGCTTGTTTTCCACAGCTACACTTGACGTGAACGGAGCGCGACCTCCGCAAAGTACGGCAGTGTTGGCATTGCGAGACAGGCCGGCCTTTCTTGCTAACAAGTTTCAGAGGACGTTCTGTTTCAGTCAGTTAAATGATATGCACAGGATCCAAGCGTCTGGTTGAGACGCAGCGGCAGATACTGCCCGTACACTTACCGTGATGCTGGCAGGTCCTGACCCGGTGGCCACGGACACATGCTTCGCAAGCATAGTTCTGCCCGTCGATTATCATGAAGACCCAGCTGAGGAAAAGAAAAAAAAAAGCCCGGGAAATACGGAAGATAGTCGTACTTCTCGAGGTCGGCATGTCAAAGGTTGAGGCTTTGATAAAACGGTGCAGGAGACACTGGCGGTTGATGTAATCTCGCCCCGGGTGAATCATTAACTTTCTTCCGATGCTAGCGTGCTGATTGAGGTGGGGCTTCGAGCACGTAACCGATAGGGGTCGCTTGTACCACTTCAAATGATACTCGAGCGGCATGATGGGACGCACGGCGAAAGCCTGATTAGGGACACGTCGTTGCCTCATGGACCCTGAGCCTCAATCTGGGCTACTGCAAAACGGAGTTCTTTTTCGGCCAGCGATGTCCAACGTTCTTGTTTGCAACGTCTTCAATAGAGACGTGCCACGCGATGTTCTACCTAGTGCGACAGGAAGTCGCGCATTAGTTCAGCTGGCTCTGCGACAAGCACACAGAGATAATATCTACTCTAGATGGAGTCAAAGACACGTGATAAAAGAAAGACTATGACGCCCATCAAGACTCTGTGTCCTAATGATGCATGCCTTTGGCTGAATTATAACCCTGCTTGTGCGAATCTGTGGAGTTTTCCGGTACTGACTTCCCCGGTTCCGAGATGAATCCCTTCTCTCGACGGTAAAATGTGAAAATCCTATTCCCGTTGGTCTTGAATATCAAAGGCATTTATCAAGACCATCGGCATGGCAACTTGAGCCAAGAGACGTATTGGGTTAGCTGAAACACAGAAACCATCAAGGTTCTTGAGCAGACAAGTTTTAGAGCTCCAGTTTGCACGCTAACTAAGCCTGCACATAAATTCTTATAAATAACACACTGTCTGCTTCGTCAATATTCATGCCTGTCGTTTGAATTCCAACATTCTACTATCAGTCCTTCGATACGAACGCAAGAAGAAAATGGCTGACATGAGCAGCAACCTTCGCTCGAGGCAAGACGGCGGAGAAGAAGCGCCGTTCCTCGTTACGATAGACTGCTCATTGGGCAACGACTACAATGGGAGGGTCGGAATCCGCATCTCAGCCATCTTTGTTATCTTCATCGGCTCCATGTTTGGCTGCGTTGTGCCGCTGTTGCTTTCCCGTTCCTCGACTAGCAAGTCGTTCACCAGGCGTTGCTTCTTCGCCGCTAGATTCTTTGGCTCAGGTGTCATTGTAGCAACGGCCCTGATTCATCTCTTTGCGCCTGCTGTCGCTGCTCTCTACTCGCCTTGCCTCAATCCCGAGTCCGCCATCACTCAATATGCCTGGCCGGAGGGCATCTGCCTCATGGCCATTTTTGCCATGCTCCTTGCGGAACTGCTGGCCAGTCACTACGCTGTCAAAGCAGACAAAAGAGTCGCGGTCCAGCAAGCCCAAGAACCCAATAGTAATAAGCAAGTGACAAGAACCTGCTCAGGTAAGTATGGACACCGATCATCAATCGCATATTCTCACAATCTCCAGGGGGTATCATCAGATCTACTGACCATGAGACGGTTCCCGGCGACACGTTTGCCCTGCAGATGACATCGCTCTTCATCCTCGAATTTGGCATCATCTTCCACTCGGTTCTCATCGGACTGACCCTAGCGGTTGCTGGCGAAGAGTTTATTGTCCTTTACATTGTTCTCACCTTCCACCAGACCTTTGAGGGTGTCGGTCTCGGTGCACGTCTCGCGCTCATCTCGTGGCCGAGAGGTAGAGCCTGGATGCCGTATGTCCTGAGCGCTGCCTACTCACTGTCGACCCCTATCGCCATAGCGGTTGGTCTGAGTGTGCGCCAGACATTTGAACCGGGAAGCCACCTCGCCCTGGTGGTGAGCGGCGTGTTTGACTCCATCTCAGCAGGCATTCTTCTGTACACAGGTCTGGTCCAGCTGATTGCCTACGACTTCTTCATGAACGGTTCTGCGATGATGCACGCGACGATTGGTCGCAAGCTGGGGGCATTTGGATGGATGTGCCTCGGAGCTGGGCTCATGTCGCTGCTGGGCAACTGGGCTTGAGTTATCTTGGATAACCATGAGAATGAATATGGAAAGTAGCGAATGGACGGAAATGGAGAGCCCATATTAAGAGTGGGGTTCTCGGTGGGTTAGGAAGCAACGCCAAATTTCTAATAGCCCAGTGCCAGGCATGTAGGTCACCAGCTCAGCGGAGAGAAATGGCAGGCGCTCACAGCCTCGCATTCTTCTGGATGACGCCGAAATGTTACCATGTTACGACGCCGAGGATTCGCTCGATATAATAAATGTGCGGCACCTGCATTGGGTGAAAGACTGGCTAGCCCCGGTGCAGCACGCATTTCGGTGCGCCTGGATGGGACAGGTGTGTCTTTGTCATTCCATCTTCTCCTCGTGGCCGGGCAGCGATGCCTGGCTTTTGGACGCAGGGCCAGAGAGTAACGGGATGGGCGAGCAAGAGACACAATGCGACAGAACAGACGCGAAATGGTACCTGGTCTGGTCCAAGGAGCTAGCTCCGAGCTTCGAGGCTCGCAGAATAGACCTTCATGTTGAAGGGGAGCTGATGGCTGTGGCTGGGGGTCGGACGTCCAAAGAGGTAGAGGCTCGTCGCCGCGTCGTCAACGTGCAAATGAAAGCGGGCGCCAACATCGTTATAACTAGCGACGACGGTTAGAGCCCTCTAAATATAGCCTCGGCTAGTGGGTTTTTCGAATTAGTTAAGCTACTCTTATCGAACGGGGCAGATGTCAAAGTCGCTAACAGTAACGGATTAACGCCACTCTTCAACGCCTCACATCAGGGGTCTATAGAGGCAATGGAGCTACTACTCGATGCGGGAGCTGATTTAACGGCTACAAATAAATATAGATAGACCCCACTAGATACCGCCTCATGCAATGGCCACATCGAAGGAGTTAAGCCACTTCTTAAGAGGGGAGCTAACCTAGCTCTTGCCAATAACGCAGGAGAGTCCCCTCTCGATTTAGTAGCGTTTAACGGGTATATGGATATGGCTAACTTTATCTCGAACGAGGTGCTAATGTTATCGCTGGTAAGGAGGGAAGATAGACCTCGCTACATCGAGCCTCCCTGAGTGGATATACTGAGGTAGCTAAACTGATTCTAGAGAAGGGAGCTAACCTAGGTGCTCCTAATAAGTCTAGGTAAACACCGCAGCCACGGGGATATAGATATAGCTAAGCTTCTTCTTAAACGAGGTGCTAATATTACCGCTGTGAAGAATAGAGGGTAGACCTCGCTATGTATAGCCTCCATGAAGGGATATACTAACCTGGCTAAGCTACTTCGCAAAAAGGGAGCTAATCCAGATATTCCGGATAAGTCTAGAGAAACCACGCTTCATTTAGCGGCATTTGACGGGCATGCCAATGTGGCTAAGCTTCTTGTTAAGCAAGGTGCCGATATTGCCGCTATAGACGGTTATAGATAGTCGCCGTTATACGTAGCGTCCAAAAACGGGAACTCTGGGGCAATTAAGTTACTCTTCGATACACAGCAGTGGAAAACAAGTGAAGGCCAACGCCGCTCTATCTGGCCGCAAATAACAGGTATACGGATGTGGCTAAGCTTCTCCGTAATCGAAGCGCTGATGTTGCCACTGCAGACAGTTACGGCTTGACACCACTGAAGGCAGTTTCCCGTAAAGGATATACTGAGGTGGTTAAGCTGCTTCTTGAGAACGCAGTCGATTCCAACATTTTCGATACTCACTGCGGAACACTGGCACCTTCGACCACTCATGACAGACACGTTGATGTGGCCAAGGCACTTGTTAGGAAAGGCGCTGGCGTTGCGGATGTGGACCACTACGGATTGAAGCCGCTGCATGACATCTTTGAAAGGGCATCTCGAGTGGTTTTGCTACTTCTCAAGACCGGAGCTTACACTAAAGCTAAGGGTGCTTCCGGACGCGGTTCGCTATTTCTACCATTCGCAAAAGGTCACCTAGGAGTTATAGAGCAACTCTTCTCCATTAAAGGTTTGGCAAACACAAAGGATAGGTGTGAATCGACGCCAATCTTTACGGCTACATGGAATGGGCATGAGAAAGTTAAGGCGTGTTTGCTTAGCGTTAAAGGTGCTTACATGGACTTCCATGATTCCTTCGGTCGGAGTCAACACCAAGAGTGGTAATACTTATATCGCTCAAGCCATGCTTAAATTCGCTCGGGGAAGAGATATCCAAGTCGACGACGGTGACTTAGGCGTGGAGCCCAGCTTAATAGACACAGACGGATCGACGAGGTGGTGTGGTATGTGCACTTCCCACGACTTAACGCTGCGTGAACACAGGTTTTCTCACTGAGCACCTCCGCGCGCTCGAAGTAAATAATCATGGGTGGTAGCTCCTTGCAGCTAATCGCATGGGGGTCTTCAAGTTTGACTGACATCACGGTGACGTCGACTTGGCTGGAAGCCCAGAGGCGAATTTCACTGTTGCAGGAAAGTTTCAATGAGAACCCAGAGTTTACGCCTAATACAAGGGTGCTTAGGGCAGAGCTCGGAACAATAAGCCTCTTTCCATCATCTCGCAAGCGCTTCGTTTAACTTGTTTGTTAGAAAGTGGTCTTTCGCTCTCCGACATTTAACCTCGCATTGGGGACGGCGTTGGACTCTGACCAAATGAAGGCCAAGCTGGAGAAGAAGAAGATGGCGAATCCAGACAATCTCGACGTCTGTGGAAAGAGAGGTGCAGAACACTGAACCTGCTCTACAGGTGCTTCGAAGTTGGAAGCGCGATACGACTTTCCCAAGGTATATTCTCTGAGTAATAATTGGTGGGGTCCGCTCCTCAGTTAGCGTCTAGCCGGCCGGTCGCGAGTGCGAACTTGATCGTCGCTCGCACGGCCCGCATATCGGGCGCCCAGTCGTCCTGGTCCCTTCTTGATTTGCCTCCCAAATAGAAGGATAAGTTACCGTGTCGTGTAGTCGTACACTCCTGCAATACCTTGCGTTGCTCTGTCCACTGGGTCCATGCGAAAAGGAAATGCTCTATCGTTTCTCGGGCCTGTCCGCAGGTACATAGATCGGATGGTGCCGCCTGGATGCGGTGTAGATAGTCGTTGACTCTTGCCATGCCCGTCCGCAGCTGCACGAGTATACTAGCCTCTTTGCGTCCGAGCTGATCATACATTGCCTTCGTGTGTTTCCCTGGTAGCGCTGCGTCGATTCGCTGCGCCACCTCTGGAGTGTTATACCTCTTTTGCGGATTGCGGTCTACATGCGCTTTGATCAAGGCGGAAGGCATCGTCCGGCGCTGTTTCGTGCAGATAAAGATCCATCCACGAGGAGCTATCGAAAAGGGAGCTAAGGGTATTAACGTTGCCATCTGTCGCACCGCTAGTGACACACGAATGGTCGCCTTCCGCCCCTTGTCGGGCCATACCGATGTCGTTCATCGCATCTAATGCGTTATCCCGCTACGGCGTCGACGCACATATTGGTCTGATTAATCCTACCGCCGCTTCGCTACCGTTCGCGTCCGCAAGCCACTCTACCATCCCGGGAGAGACAGGACTAACTGTCTCGGCTGCCAGGCTATCCGTTGAGGGATGCGATCTGCCTGTTCCGAACTGCTCAGTGGCGACCACGTCATCCCAAAGGGCGCCTTAAGGAGGATTCGGGACTGGAATCGGCTCATAGCTTCCTAGCGCAGGCGTGTCGGCGGCCGAGGGTGACACTCGCTCGGTTCTGGATAGTGGTCTAGCGCCCCGAGGCTGATAACGGGCGTTCCGTCGAGGCTAGGCCACGGTGTCGCGGGTATTTTTCTACACGCGGTATAGCTATCGACAGGGCCGCGCCGTGGGCGGCTGGGGAGCAGGCGACGGCCGTCTCCTCGGCCGAGCTGGTGGCCGACGGGGCTGTGGCGATGATCGACTAGATAAGGCATCTTCAATCTACAGCTATTGTCAGCAACGTGCGCACGTCCTAGCCGATAGGGCACTCACTAGGCGATTGAGATTGGGAATATCCCAGTCGATAGGAACGTGTGCCGCGACGCGGTACTCCTTATGCGTGGGCTCCCAGTACACCGTTGTCGAGAAGGTATTGGCCTTCTCTCCTAGATATATGGTTTTGCGCAGCAAAGTTAGACCGCTTTTGCGCGCGCCTTGGCTTTTTGCTGCTCTATCGTGACCATGGCAACCCGGTTCGAACTTGGCAGCGGCCGAGCCTTGACGTGGTAGGGAGGCTGGTATGTACCAGTCCAAAGGCTGCTCCCGTAGCTGCCGTGGTGTCTCCCAGCTTGTCTGTCACGTGGCCCACTGTCCACCTGCCGGCGATGCCGTCACGATTGGCAACTCTCTTTCGTGCATCGCGAGTCCACAAGTGACCAATGTTCGCAGCCTACGGAGATGCCTCTGTAGTCTTATGCTCACCCCCACGCCCGACCCTGGGATGTCCTGAATTAGTATTAAAGATCTGCTGGGTACCACACCTAATAGTGCTTCTATATGACTCTCCGGATATGGGTACTCTAATCAACTCGTGGTGAAAAGTGGTGTGTTCCTCATCCACAAGTGGCTGGTCGATATACGCGGATGAGGGGTGTTAATCAGCGTAGTCTGCGTTCGCTCGAGGAGGTGCGGCACGAGTATTGGTATGGATCCACACCAGAGTGCTACACGGATTAGTGGGGATTGTGCTAAGCAAACAGGTGGTCCACGACGGCTAGAAATGGCCGTCGATAGCGGGTCGTTGACTGACTTGGCTCGCCAACCCCCTTGCCCGTTGTGTTTGGGCTTTGTTACGGTTCTACCAGTTACCAAGCGGCTGGGTATGAGGCCCAGCCCGGACCACCTAAAACACGTGACGCCAGCCCTCGAGGACGCATGGGCCTCGCAGAGTTTCACAGAGAAGGGGCTAGTAATTTCCTTGTTCATTTCCTTTTCCTACCTTATTGTTAGATAGACTCAATCTGAGCTACCAAGTTGTTCCAACAGGGTCTAGCCCACAACAGGCTCATAAGTTATCAATGCTGTCAAAGCAAGGTCTTGATGTAGATTTGCAAGCTAAACGTAGCGGAATCGGCTTAAGCAACCAATCTACCTAGGTCGTTTGGGATTCATCCGACATAATATGGCCACCGCCGGCTTACCGAGGGTTACCTGCCGTGATGGGGTCCACGTTAACTATTAGATGCCCGTCGGGACGTGTTTATTTCCTCAGAATTTCACCGAAGTAGCCTCAAGAAGTCCGTGAAGCTATTTTCCGGATATGGGCAGGGAATTAAGTACTCACGTTGTCAGACGCATGTTGCATGCTAAGGTTGTTGCAGGCCTCAGGTGGCTGGAGTCGCTAGCCCTGTGCCTAGGTGTGGCACAGGGAGCCCGAATCGGGTCACGTGCATAGGGGCGCATAGGGTGAAAAGTCTTCATAGCCGTGGAATGCTTCTAGGAGATCAAGAGATTAATACAGTCACTAGTTACTCCCAGCCTCGCAGCGACTTAGCAGCGTACTCGACATTTGTGCACCTTTTCACTCCCTTCATCAATCCCAGTTCTGACACACGTAGCGCTGATAGTTTCCACATACTTATGTCATATCTAATCCACGGTTGTCAATGATAACGTCCAGCCTTCCTATCTATTACTTTTTCTGTCCATATATTTGGAGGGTCTACGGGCGAGCAACAATTATGTAGGCGTTTAGTAAACTCAAAAAGGTTATGCGCATTTACGATCAATGACCCAAATTTCGCGTCATTCGTGGAGCAACCCCGAGCCTAATTCTGAGGAAGTACTTCGGTTCATGGGAAAACATTATATAATCGCCACGTAAGTCCCCAACCCTAGAGCGAAGTAGCCCCGCGACAAAGTGCACTGTGTCGATTCCTTGTGTAATCGCGCCACGTCCCAGCCTACCGAAGAGTACTCACGAGTACTTCATTGTTAGCACTGAACTGGATATTCGTTCGGGGTAAACCGGCGTACCGCAGCCGCTTTTGGCCGCAGGTTCGATCTTGCAAGTAACCTTGTGTAGTTCGGTGTACTTTTGAGCCCCACACCAAGCCCACGGAGCGAAAGAGAAAGAGAAAGGAGGAAGCCGTTTCTGAGCATCACTGTACCGGAAACGGGCCAGCGACGACTCTCATCTCCTCGTGGTGCTGGCTGGGAACCTGCGAATGCCTTTGTCCGGGGGCATTTGAAGAGCTAAGAAGAGTCACCGCCAACCAGCCCTTGTCCGCTGGTTTGGGCTACGGGTGCGTGTAGGGCTCGCTAGCCCTATCACCCACAAGCCACGAGGGAACACTTTAAAAACCACCCGACCCACGACTGCGAATCAAGCCTACAAACGATGGGCACACGGGTTGTGGAATAGGACTCCTTGAGGTGCTTTCAGGCTGCTCTGTCGGAAGGTGAGACGCGTCGGATTATGAGGCAGGAAAGTGGACAGTCATAGCGACGACGAGCGGCAGGAAGCGGCGCGGTCGAACTCACACAGAGAACGACGAAGCACTTTGGTTAGTAGGAGGGACGACACTGTGTTGCCTGGCTGTTCCGGTTACAGAAGGGATATAAGTGGACAACTCCTGCCAGACACGGTCGGCCTGGCGAGAGAGATCTTGCAAGGTAGCGCGAAACAGATCTGACAATCTGCGGGGCGTAGCGCATAATGGAAGTGACGGAAGACTGGATGGGCGGATCGCAGTTACGAGACTTTTTATGTGACTCGAGAGGACGGACGCGCGTGTCGGTCTGCTGAGAGGACGGGATCTTGAAGGTGGTCATCGAGGATGGAGCCTCCGAGTGGGCTTAAGGAGCAAACTGGTATTGACTTGCGAACCGGCTGTGCCCCGCAAGGAGCGCAATAGGATCGAAGGGGCTGCAAGGTAGAGGGTCTATGTAGGTAGACGTGCTGCCACCTCCACGAAGTATTTCAGAATACGAATCAATACTTGGTTGGCAAGTACTCGAAGCGAATCGACGCCGCGCTACCAGGGAAACACACGAAGGCAATGTATGATCAGCTCGGACGCGAAGAGGCTAGTATACTCGTGCAGCTCCAAGACATAGAAGGTCTAAATCGCTTGGTCGACACAATCGCCAATGAGAACGGTCGCATAGACGGTTGTATTGCTGCAGCCGGAGTCCAGCAGGTCGCTCCGGCTACCGAATACGACCTCAAGGACGTGAACAAAATGCTCGATATCAACTACACCGGCGTCTTTGCGACTGCCACGACCGTGGCCCGCAAGATGCTCGAGTACAAATGCCACGGCAGTATCTGCCTCATCGCTAGTAGGTCTGGGACTATTGCCAACAAGGGCCTCATTTCACCTGTGTACAACTCATCAAAGGCAGCCGTCATCCAGCTCGCCAAGAACCTGGCCATGGAATGGAGTCCTGTCCGTGAGGATGGCAGCGGCGGCATCCGCGTCAACTGCCTCAGTCCAGGACACATTTTAACGCCCATGGTAGCGAAGAACCTAGAGGATGAGCCGGGTCTCAAGTACAAGTGGTGTCGCGAGAACATGATGGGCCGGCTTGCCGAGACGAGCGAGTTCAAGGGCGCTGCGCTCTTCCTGCTGAGCAAGGCGAGCAGCTTCATGACGGGGAACAACTTGGTCGTGGACGGCGGTCACACGGCGTGGTGACATTCATAGCTAAACTTACTGCCATGGATCTTGTCTATGTCTGTTGTACTGGCTGATATTCTTTTTCATTACATATAATTGTACAGTACAGTCAATTAGCATGTGCAGCTTCCTAGATATGGGACAATTTCCACTCCATCGTAATGGATGTTCTCCGGCGGCTGTCCGTCATACTGCAGCTCAAGCTTCCAGCACATAAGGAGAAGACGCGCCACCATTCTGCCGTTCGCCCAGGAATCCAGCCCCCCTCCCTCTGCGTCGTTATCGCGTGGAACCTCGCATGACATCAGCCACTTCACTGTCTTCCTAATCGCAAAAACGCCGCTTCCCTATGTGTCCACCCCCGCACCGAGAGAATCGGTTCATTACGACATGTTTACGTGAGCCTAAAGAAATAGTTTAGGTGAAGCGCAGGCACGGGCGGGCGGCCTTTCTAGGAAACGTCATTACCACGGATCCGTGTCGTGTGGCAGCGGGCGGGATGGGGTATAAAAACCTGGGCTTCCTCTCCCAACGATTCACTCTATATCAACCTTCTCAACAGCACTCACACCACCACCTATTTTCAACAAGACCAACATCCCCAATCACACAAACAACATCAGCCAAACAACCGACATCATGGGTGACTGTGGCTGCTCTACCGGCACTTGCCCCTGCAGCTCTTCCGGCACTTGTAACTGCGGTTCTAGTTGCAACTGCGCCAGCTGCCCTGTGAGTAGCCTCTCTATCCCGTTTAATGAGTCGACTGATCTGTTCTTTAGAAGAAATAAGGAATTATCTCTAAGGATCATCGACGGCGAATGCATAGAGGAGTTTAGACGATGTGAATGATAATGAGATGGCGACTAGTGGTGTTGGTGGTGTCGGTAGTGTTGGTGGTTTGCGGATTCGACGTGGACCTAAATTGATCTTTTTGATTAACCCTATAAGCAACCTATGGATAAGTGGCGATGTCGGTGCATGTGTTCGTACATGCTATTGCCCCTAACACATGTTCCGGAAGGAATGTGAGCACCGGTCTCCCTCTACCTCTCGACAATCTCCCTCTCATCCTCGTCTCTCTACCCCCATTCCCCCACTACATTCGTCGGCCAACCGGCCCACCCTTTATGAAAGAGGGGGTTGCTAACTATTCAAATAAATTTTAAAGACAGCCTCGGATGCTTCCTTGAGGCTGGCCATAGATCTAAAGTATGCCTGGTGGAAATCGCGGAGCCCGATATACATAGTGCCTAGCTCCTCCTTGAGCACAAGATCCACGTACTTGCGATGCTCAGATAAGTTCGCGAAGCTACTCGTATTGCGGAGCCACGGGGTTTGTTGGAGAGCCGCGCCTGCATGGGGAAATTGTCTGGAGGGTCTCAGCAGTAACATCACGATCATGGGAGATCTCAACTCGTGCCGCGCCTGCATCGGGACGGTATCTTGCCGGTGTCAAGCATCTGCCGACCTTTGATCGGCCCTATCGCCTCAGCACAAGCTTGGTGGAATGACGATCCGATCATCTCCAGACTCCTCTCCCCCGGCTCGAGGATCATCTACCGCGACGGCGACCGCTCCCAAACCCCGTCTGGCCCCTAGCCAAGATGGACCTCGTGATTCATTGCATACTCCATGGCTCGTCACTTTCGTAGTAGTGGTGTGAGTGTTCGACCGCTGAAATAGAAGGAGCATGGGACGAGGGGCTAAACGCTCCGCGCAACCAGGAGTTCGGGCATCATGTAATAATGTGAGCCTGTTGGTCGTCGATTCAGCTCGTGTTGGCTATCCCCCCATCGTGCACTCCGTAGGCGACGCACGCGGTCGTTAGAATGCTTTGACCGACGACGATGCCTTCTTGCTGCGGTTTTTGGTCGTGCTCAAGAAAGCAAGCAGCTAAGGGTAGCTCGGAGTAGTGCCATCCTGCACCGACAACAGAAACGAAAGACGTAGACGCGTCGGTAGGCGTGCAGCGCAGCGGGTTCTGGGCCTCTGGTCGACTTCGTCCAGCGCGTGACGCGTTTTGCCGATGAGGCATTTTTGTTATTGATCAAGGGCGACCAGGCCGCGATGCAGGAGTCAGGACAATGCAGCACACAGAGGACTGGCGAAGTTGTTCCAAGGACTGAGGTACTCATAGACGAGGCGAACAGTACTTGGTCGTCGGATGTGAGGGTGGGTTATGTGTGGCAGACCCCGCAGCACGTGACCTATTTTGGAGGAATCGGGACACCGGACAGCAACACGGGCATTTCAGGCTGTGTTAGGTGGAGGAGAGCGCCAGCGAAATGCCGCCCCTCACTACAAGTCAGCTACGACCTCACTACAAGTCAGCTACGACCTGACCTGGCCAGGTCGTAGAAAACACCATACAAATCAAAACCGCGCTATTGAAGCCGGGGGGGTTAGGTCGTAGAAAAAGTAGAGGGGGCAGAGTCCTAGACAGTTCGGTAAGTATAATGGG
>JABGLY010000405.1:0-19854 GCA_013623525.1 Fusarium dimerum
CCCCCCCCCCCCCCTTTAGTATTGCTATCTGGGTTTAAATGCATGTCCAGCCAATACAGAGACACCTCGAGGGCATACCATGCGATTTCACTTCACCGCCCACAAAGATAAGACTCTCTCTTCCAACATCGTACATGCTGTACACCATCTCTCAAACGAACCATCATATCTTGCACCTCATCCTTGATACCCCACGGTTCACGTCTTACGAAACCAAATCACCGACTCGTCCCGACCCTTTCTTTCCTTCCTATGCATCGCCGTGGAGGAGAAATGCGCGCGTCTACAATAGCTTGCACCATCTCTTTCATCACCGCCATTTCGCAAACTGCGGTTTCCCTCCAATCGGCATTCCCCCCGTTGGCTTCCTCATCCTTGGTCGCTATCAGCCCAAAGAGCCTACCCCCAGATCACTTCATTCCTTGCTTTTCCTGCGGGTGAGAGTGTGCGGACTGCATTTCCCAAAAGTGACATACATGTTTCCCCAAATCTTCCGATAACGCCAATCATCCCCGGATTTCAATCCGCTCCAGATTCGTGTTTCATTATGTGATATATGTAACAGCACGTGTTTGCAAGGTGGTTCACCGCAATGTCTGATGTAACTCTAGGTAAAAGTGATGCTGTGCTTGGACGATCACTCAACTCCCCGAACAGTGAAACATCGTGTTGAACATTGTCTGTCCATGGTTTCACTCTACAAAGTCCTATGATTGGAGATCTGACGTGATGTTGAGTAGTTCCGTGCTCGGGTTGATCTAGGTGTTGTTACTTGTGTCATGTACTCGGCACATTACTGACTCTATGCCGACCATGAACTAGCCTAGCAGCCTTGATAATAGCACTGGATTGGACACGACTATTCCTTCTTTCTTGAGCGACGATCTTTTCACAGTAATGTCCTGGCAGTCGTGGATAACGACCCGCATACTGCTTATGAGCATGACTTCCCACTGCTTACATGCTGAAGACAAATAGCGTGCACAGGAAAACTCCTCATCGATCCCAGGTTTCACCAGGTAAGGAAAAAGACTATCTGTACTTCAATATATGTGCGTGTTTATAAGAAGATAATCCTTAAACGTGAATGCCTGGGAGTTGTTGAACTATATGAGCTTGTTGCGTACCACTCGAGACACCTTTGTAGTGATTATTGCAATGTATACCTGCTAGGATAACCGCGCCTATGTCTCTCGTAATTGTACCTGTCTTGCATGATTCTTATTTGATGGGTTTGACAAATGCTCTTTTATTTCCCTCCACCCTGTGCTGGGTCATGGTGCAGCTGTCGGGTTGTCTCATTGGTACTGTATGTCAACTGTGTAGGTGGGATATGCCGATGCATGGTTTCAAATGATATACCTGAGTCGTAAGAGCACTCTCGCATGTCTCGGTTTTAACAATGGATTTTAGGCATTGCTTTGTTCCTTGTCCACTGTCAATGAAGAGCTCGAATTGTTTATCTGCCCAAATATCCATGCAGTTCTGCCCAACTGCTTGATAGTCCTAGAGGTTGACTTATCTCGTCGACCCAAGCACCAACAACGGATTTCTGTTGGAGCATTGCGATATGTTCAACAGTCCATGAATCAGTCCTTACTAAATATTTCATATGGTCTTCCATATATAAAAAAGCCTACATAGACAACCTACCTAATTCACTTAGACTTACACGTTCAAGCCTTCGTTAGCCATCCTGCAGACACCAACTCTTGTTTGAATTCGGACTGGAGGAAACTGTGGCGCTAACACAACTGATCACTTGTCTTATGTATCAAGCTGTCACTGATGCATCGTGTCTAGATCCGGCAGTTTTCTAGAATGCTTGGCAGATCTGTCACTTAAGTATGACGTCTCAGCAACACTGGGTGACTATTATTTCGGTCTCGAGGAATGCCATGTCTCTATCGAGCGTGGCAAGTCGAAATCAAGGTCTTCAATTATATAACTGCTATGCCTGTATATGACGATTATTCACGCATACGTCACAAGGAGGATGGAAGCTAAGGGGCAAATCCACGATCTTCTAGTATCGATGAACGGTTAGCCACGCGATAGCCATTGGAATCGTCGTTGATATTTCCCTCCAGATCACTCATGCCCTCACATGTTAACGTCTGGAATGCAAGTCGTGGACAGCAAGCATTATGGTCCGCCATGGATGAAAGTCAAAGGTCGATGGTCTAGACGCTACCTATTTTAGAAACCTATCAAGGGTCCCGAGGCGTTTATAGAGTTTCGTAGGCGAAAAGACAGGCTACCCCAAGACTGTCGAGCGAATTTCTATCATGTTATGTGAATACCGGTGGCAACTTGAAGGTAGTGCAATGAGCAACGATTATAGACCTGCATTCAAAGAACATGGCGTCGAGAACTACGTAATGACGGATGTGCAATCTAAGATATGATGTAGAGATAGTCACGGTCATGATCGATACATTCATCTAGCAAAGGATATCACTTAAAGATTAACACCACTGCATGTCATGGAAAAGTTAGTTGCTGTGTATTCCAGATGGAATGTAACACCCACAGCATGAGATTGCTAACACATCATGACCAAGCATATTGGTTGGTGACTTTAGAAGGAGAATTCAGAGACAGGCCAAAGAACAACGATATTAAAGAGAATGAATCCCATCAAATATATTAGGGATGAAGGACATTGGCATGTCCAAGCTGTGTCCCATGAAAGTGTGCATGTAGGGTAGATGTGTGACTGTGGCGCTTCAGCCATCCAGCCGCAAAAGTGATTGAAGCCACAAACTCTGGCCTAAGGCGTTGTGGGTTGCATAATGCCGCATGGGTACCTCGCATTTACACCCCTGATCCCCCTGGACGGGAGAGCTAGGTTATAGAAAAGTAGGGTACTCTGTACCTGCGTATTAGTTAGAACTACAGCATCTCGACTCATCATTTCACTAGGTACTCTACATGTCCGAATTAAGGCTGGTTGATAATTCGGATTTTGTGAAGCCATGGCTGATGAAGAGAGAGAAAAAGAAACGACTTCCAAGGGATATCGCCCTGGTGATGTCCACCTGAGCAAATACCTGTATGAATCAGGTCTGAGCACGTCTTACATTTTTAAAAGGTTTTGGGCGCAACATCATAACAACAGACAGACGACTATAATTAAGATGGTCACTCACGTCACACAGGTAAAGGAGAAAAAAAAGGAGACTGGAAGTACATAGGCTCCCAGTGCTACTTGGTGTAGATTAATATCGACCATTAAGATTCGATGGAAGCAGCTTGCCTAAAAGTTTAGACGAGGTTGATGATAATATTACAGATTAAGCGAACCCCTGCAAGGGTCCAGTGGAATCATCTATCCTTGCAAGCTTCCACAGAAGATACTCTTACCCATGAGGTTTGCTGCAGTGATGAGCTCTGGAACGAGGGTCACCAAGGTGCACAAATTAACCAACCTCCTTAGCGGTGTCCAGAATTGGTCACCAGTGGTCAGTGAACCACCACAAGTCCCCGCCTTACATCCAGGGGACCAAGCTGCTGGTCCAGAGGCGAACAGAGAGTTCCTGCATGACTGACTGGACTCCCTTGGCGCCGTCTTGGGATTTGGGGGGCCCCTGTCTCCTTTCAGACCACCCCTTTCTCCGAATTGGCTGTGTGGTGGTGAAGAATAGTGGACAATACCTAGTGGACGACAGTGGATGATGACTGGTTGACGGCGGCTTGTTGAATGGATAACGAATCCACTCGCCCTAAAACCTTCCATCCACCCCAACCCCGACGCTTGCAACTGCCAGTAAAACCGACGTCCTGAACCTCCATCTTGACGATTTATGCTGTAAGTACACTAGGTGCCATATTGTACCTACAGTACCTACTGCAGCCCGTCGAAAAGCCTCGATTTGAAACTCCCCCCACAGTCCATTCTCAACCCAAAGCCAAATTCTGGTGATCTCCAACTCTCTTCATGCCGAGCTATACCTAGTGCCTCATCCTCCATCCTCTTCTCCCGATATCCAGTTCATACACGACAAATCTATCGTCAATCCCTTGCCACCAGATCTGATCGTTTGGTTATCGTGCCCGATCCTTCAACTACTTGAGCTCCCCTCCGTCTCAGCATTGGAAGACCGAACCATCAACCCCCAAATGAACCAACTAGTCATCTACCGGATCTTATAACTTACGGATACACATCCAATCACTCCATTTTGCCATTCTAAATGATAGTCGAGCACGAAACGATCTCCGACCTTGGTCCTGGTACACCAACCATCGACTCCCCTGTAAAGGGTACAGTCACGACAAGCGCCGTGTTTGAGAGAGCTAGCACCGACGACACTGGATTGTGTCTCAACACCGCTCGTTCCAGTTCTGAGACTCCAAGTCCTCCACCCGGGCTGGACTTCGACATGGAAGGCGACATCCCAAAGAGTGGGAATGAATCTCCCCTCTCAACCGTGACTTCCGAAAGAGCTTCTATGATGGCCCGAGACCAAGCTCCCGAGACCCCAAAGATGGCCCACGATTCCCTGGTAACCGTTCGCCTTTCCGAACCGGAGTCTCTGGCTCTCGATCCTACAATCTCGTCACCTGCTTCACAGACCGCCCAGTCAACGCCTACGAGAGATCCTGCCAGAACAGCAAGCCTAGCCACTACTACATCTACTCCAATTGATGTTGAATTGGTAGATAGCGTGGTCGAAGACAACGAGTCCAGGGCCTCGAAAAGTATAGCGGAGGCAGAGGAGTCAGAGGCAGAGGCAGAGGATACAAAGACGCCTCGTGACTCTGCAGTTGCCATGCCACCACCTATTCTTACAATACGGACGCTGCAAGACGAACTTCTCGATGATGGTCATTCATCAGATGACCAGGAGGAGGTGAACTGGGAGGAGCTCCAGAAGACGGAGGACGAGCAGCACAAGGATGACGAAACAGACAACGTAGGTTATGGCACATCTTGAGAGTAATTGTAACACGTACTAACTATCATCAAGTCGACTGCATTGCTACTGGCACGGCTGGAACAAGAAAATGCAAAGCTGGCTACCAACCCCAAGAGCGTCAAGGTCCAAGCCGTGGATCGGGCTACTGCAGAACGAGCCGCTGTGAGCAGGCCTCGTCCACCATCGATGGCACAACTTCGCCAAATGGTCCAGGGGCCGACCCCTCCTGCCTTACGATACTCGATGCTCCCTCCTCCGCCCATGACCGATCTCGAGTTCTATGCTGCGCTAGTCAAAGACTACAAGCAGACGGCCGCAAGACTCCCCACACTTCTCTCAAATAAAATTCGAAAGGGCATTCCTCCGCCGTTGCGCGGGGTTGTCTGGCAAAGCATGTCTGGCGCCCGTGACGCCGCTCTGGAAGAGCAGTATGATAGGTTCTGTGGCGAGTCTAGTCCCTACGAGGTCATTATCGGTAAGGATCTCGGACGGAGCTTTCCCGGGGTCGACATGTTCCGGGACCCTGAAGGGGACGGCCAGCGCATGTTGGGCCAAGTCCTCAAATGCTTCAGTCTCTACGACACCAAGATAGGTTATTGCCAAGGGCTGGCCTTTCTGGTCGGCCCATTGCTGATGCACATGCCCGACAAGCAGGCATTCTGTGTCCTAGTTCGGTAAGTTGATTCTACTTGGCTCTCCCCGATCCGGCCAAAAGATGAAGGATAGCTAACAAATAAACTTCAGCCTTATGGAGCGGTATGATCTGAGGGCGTGTTTCCTCCCAGATCTATCCGGACTTCATGTCCGTATCTACCAATTCCGCGAACTGCTTCGTCAGAGCCTCCCTGTCCTATCAAATCACCTGGAGGACCTGCAGGTTGATCCAGCCTATGTCTCTCAGTGGTTTCTGAGCTTCTTCGCCGTAACCTGTCCCTTGCCGATGCTGTTCCGCATCTACGACGTTATCTTTGCCGAGGGCGCCTCAGAAACTATCATGAGAGTCGCGCTATCCCTAATGCGGAAGAATGAGACACGACTATTGGCCTGCACTGAGATGGAGGATGTTATGCAGCTTTTGTTGTCTCGTGGTCTCTGGGATTGTTATCATTATAATGCCGATGAGTTTGTGCAGGACTTCGCCAGCCTGTCAAGCGTTGTAACTCGAGAGAGCATGCAGCAGCTCGAGCAAGGCTACTTGGATTCCAAAGCAGCAGCCACATCTCCGGGAAGGGGTTCAGAGGTTACCACAGCAGCCAGCCGTTTCCTCGGCCGCATCTGGGCCAACAGCTCGTCCAGCAAGTCAGCCAACCTTAGTCCAGGTCACAACACACCAACGAGACCAGCCAACATGCTGCGTCGAAGCACATCCAAGCAGAGCATCGCGTCGACCCTCAATTCGATCGAGGCCAGTTCGGCGAGCGTCACCAGCTCTACATCCACGGATGCCACCACAGTGACGAGGGATTCGGCCAATACCGACGACAGCACCATTGCTCGCGAATCGACACCAGTCGGCACAAGATCTATGATGGGCTACAAGAGCACCGACGAGCGTAACCTACATGGTCAAATCGAGGACTTGTTGATGGCTCTCAGTGAATTGCAACGGAATCACGCACTCCTATCTAACCAGCTGCAGCGGGAGCGGGAGGAGCGACAAGAGGATCGTAAGGCCGTCCAATCTCTCCTCAACGGCCTGAGGCAGAAGGCTGGTGGGGGCTCGCAAGTGGCTTCGCCGTCGACGGATCAGACGGATGAGTCGGACGACGACGACAAGACTCCTACACCGGCCATTGATACTCACGAAACCTCCGAGGCTACCGGTGAATCATCCGAAGAAGATAAGACCACCAAGGACAAGATACCCTCGACTGAAGATCTCTCGGACTTGCTCGACATGGTTGAACGCCGATTCCAGACCGAGCAGGAGAAGAGAAGGTCGTCAATGCTGCAGACAAAAGCCCAGCTTCGGGAGGATCTGTCTCATCTGAAAGATCAACTGGCCAGCTCCATGTCGCAGTCGCAGGAATACAGCCGGCAAGTTCACGCGTTGACTCAAGAGATGGCGTCCGTCAAAGAACAACTCCGGGAAAGCCATGCGCACGTTAGAGTTCTGCATCAAGACAAGCAGAGGTTAGAGAAACAGATGCAAGGTTTGAAGTCGCGGGCTTCCACCAACTCCATACATGATGCAAGCAAGGAAAGTGTCCCTAAGCGAACGAGTAAGCCCAGCGCAGGTGGATTGCGAGAGTTCAAGCTTGGACGAAGCAACTCGACACCATCTCAGCAGGATCCCGAAGCAAGGACCAGCAAGTTCAGCAAGAGAGTCTCTTCGCTCCCCAAAACAAATGAATCGAACGTGCCATCGGTGACTACTACGGCACCCGGTCCCTCGCCAAGCGAACACGAGAATCTGCTACTAGAGCTCGTGCAGGCCAAGACGGCTGAGGCAATGGCGAAGCAAGAGGCAGAGGAGGTGCGACAAAAGTTGGAGGCATTGAAGAAGGCCTATGGTCTAAATAATGGCGGAGCCGCACACGGGTCATCAGCGTCTCAATCAGGACCTGGGGTATTTGGCATACTGGCCGGAAACGGAGCAGGTCACGGGGCACCGTCCACAACCGAAGCAAGCAAGCCAGCAGCCGCGACAACAGCACCAGCATCAGGCGGCGGCTTCTGGGGCTGGCGCAGGTAAACATGAGAGTGCGTCGGGTGTCATGACAGCCAAGGGACAGTTGATATCATCACGAAATGGTGGCCAACATCGCGAAAGCTCGGTCACGCGACACACAGATATGAGCCTACCTATTCTTTCTTTTCTTTTGATATGGGATTTGCCTCTATGCTGGAGGTTTCCATTTCGACGCCGTGTACAAAATATTGTTTGGGGTATTTATTTAAACTCCTAAGCATTGGGGTCCAAGCTATATCAGCATCATGACAACTTGATGGAGTTGTCATTGTCATTACATCATCATGTGTGGAGCGTTTTTTTCTCTTCTTTCTTTCACACCAGCCAGACTTGCAACGGGAACCGGAGTTTCAAGAATTATGAAGAATGATTTTATATCGAGCCTTGATAGATGGGCGGGCTGTTGGGTGCAGCAGGATGGATGCAGAGTTGATAAGAGCGTACATATATAGTGCTGAGTAGATACCATGAAACTGCACAATTATTTGTCTTGTTGAATAAATAGTACTATTGAAGTTGATTTGATTGTCATGGAGTTTACTACTGTACAAGCAAGGGGCACGGACCGGTAGAGTACGTAGCGATGATGTATGATGCGGTTGGACTGACAGCATCGAAAGTTGTGGATAGCCAATGAGGATGGAGAGGAAAGACGAGCGGAATTTCATGTGCTCCATGCGTAATGCTGATAGCATTGCAACTTCTGGAGATTGACTGTATTGTACTGGTAGGATTTTATGGATGACAAAGGTGTTTAATTCTATGCATGAGATAGATGTGAATTAACGTTAGAGGGGGAGTATTGTGTGACTGGAAATGGGGTAGAGTAATATGTACAACATGATAGATATGCTTTTCTTTGTGTATATTCTACGATGATTTTTTTTCTGTTCTTCTTCCTTTCGTCCCGTTCATCCCGTTTGTATGGAGGCCCCCCCTTTTTTTATATGAATGTCGCTATCACATGCATTTGCGTTTGCAAGGAGGAAAAGAAAAAGGTGCGCTATTGTGGATGGATGAGTGGACCTCTTATTAGTGGACTGACAGGGTTACAAGGACTAGGAGCAAAGTCCCGGGATGTGTGAGGTGCTTTGATGGAACTCTAGGTAGGTAGTGAAGGAGTCCTTTCAAGGCGAAGCAAGTTTTGTTGTTGATACGTGTTATCGAAGATGGGCTTCGGGTTCTGAGAAGAAACCCGGTCTTTGATAATTGCTGGTTGTGAGAACACATAGTGGCTTTTATTTGTTCCTTATCAGTCTTTGTACTATCAACTCACTTACACCTTGTGCTACTTGCCGCATGGATCTGCAAGGGGAAGGGCGGAGACGAATTAAAGGCTATGGATAGAATGATATGGAAAAAGTAAGAGGTCGTCTGCCCATAATGATGTTTGGTAGAGGAAAGGAGAAATGAATTGCCCGATCTTGGAAGGGGGGACAGACAAGCGAGAGGGAAACAAGAGGAATAGAGAGAGAGAGAAAGGGGAGGGGTTTGCAACCTGTGGTGGCTTGATGATGCCTGGTCAGGGCCGTTAAGAGGTGAAAGAAACTTGGGTTGTACAGTACATGATGGTATCTGCAGGATTCACCTGAGACAAAACAGAGTACAAGTATACTGATAAAAGTCGTTTTTCTCTTTCGCTGGCGTCATCTGGGACTAGAACCAATAGGGGAGAGATGTGATCCACTCTCCGTCATCGCCCACAGCTGTGTTTTTTTTTTTTTTTTTTTTTTTTTTTTTTTTTTTTTTTTTTTTTATTTTTTTTTTTTTTTTTTTTTTTTTTAAAGCTATCAGGGGGCCAAGAGGGGGAAAAATCATGAGGGAGATATGGAAGAGCTCATATTTTTGAGAGCACATTCAGTGAATTTTTTTTTATTCGAGAGCTTGGGAGCAGCTTGGTGATGATTTTGCCAAATGTGATATTTGTAAGAGCCACAGTTTGAGTTATCTTGACCTTGTGAAGAATGTGAGATGAATGATGTAGTATAGATACCTAGAAGAATGTAGGATCATGTAGCTTTGGCGGGGCTTTCCCTGCTGCTGCAAAGTTCCAGACAAAGCAAAGGCGTCACCCTGTCTGTTCTCTAACCCACTTGGAGAAGCTTGAAACTTGGTCTGGCCTCTAGATTCTGTCCTGTCGTGTGTCCCTGAAAGCTCATCATAGACGTAACCACCCACTTTCCTGGAGCTGATATTTGATGTAACTTGTAGATAGGGTACATGCACTGTAGGAGTAGATAGTGATAGGCAGCAGGTACAGTGGCAGACACTGAACCTGGAAGCTCCCCCCAACTTGTCCTCTCGCCTTGTGCAAAAAGAAAACGTCATTCCTCCTTAACTTGGCTTGATGTAATCCCTCTCTCCTTCTATTCTTTTTTTTTTTCAACTCCTTCACCATTTCATCATCCTTTCCCATCTTCAACTTGGACTTTTGAATCACTACTACTCCGGTAATACCATTTAATCTCACCACTAGTACCCATCAACCTCGCATACAGGCTTCACTTTTGACAAAGGACATCCTTCTTTGCTTACAACAGCTACAGCAAACAAGAGGTATGTCTGTTCCCCAAACTCATACCTCCTCCATCTCCCCATTCTCTCCTCCATGAATGCAGTGCAGTGCAGTGCAACGCAGTGAAGATGGCATTATCCCGTCGTAAGAACGATACAAGGGGGAAAAAAAAATACGTGGCTTTATTTCTCCCGTACCGTCTGTTTTCTCTGTCTCGTGGCATCATCCTACTCTTGATTCCTCGCCTGTTCCTCTCACACGACCACTCCGACCGCTCCTTATCGGCAGACAATCACAAAAGTCAAGTCAGTCAAATCAAAAGACCTGGAGACGAAAGAGGGCGGGAGTAAGCGGGTACATAAGTGCAGGCACAGGCGCAGGCACAGGGTGCTATTTACTCCACGGCACCTACCTGAGAATGGGGACAGGGACGGGAGATACCTTGAGACGCGATAGGCCTGTAAAGGACAACGAGCCTGGTTTCAATGTCTAACGCAAGCTCCCTATTCATTCATTGTATCCATTGCGCTGCATTGCATTGCCTTGTCAACCAGACAGTGCCTTCGCCTGCAGGGGAGAGTGGAAAATTACATTACCAACATTGCACTACACAATTTTCGGGCCACTTTTTACTTACAACGCTCTTCTTCTTTTGTTTTTCTAGCAGAACGAACATTTTCCTCCCTCGATTAATCTCAACTCGCCTCAGCTCAGTCCGCTGCCACTCCTCTTCCGCACAGTTTTCCCACCAGACTTTGAGCCGCTTTCCATCAATCGAGCATATCTAGATCACTGATTTGCATCACCCTTCGAAATGGCCGATACTGCTCCCACCGCCAACGGCGGTTCTCTCCTTGAGACCACCAAGACCAGTATGGTACGTGAAGTCATGCGCTGTTCTTTAGCAGCTGGACCACCTCATGCGCATTCTTGCTAACCTTGCCTCTAGTGTTTTGCATGACATCTCCCGACTATCTAAAGAGGAGATCTGTCACTTTTATAGTCGTAAGCTAACAATTCGTTCCAGACGCTGCCGCTGCCTACCAATCTGTTGCCAACGGTTCGTTCTCAAATTCTCCTCACATCTGACAAGTAGTCTTGCTAACGTTTGCCTACGTAGGCCCCGTTGCCCAGAACGTCATCGACCACACCCAGAAGGCTTCCAATGAGCTCTCCAACCTCGCTGCCTCTCGCAAAACTCCTTCTACACCTGC
This sequence comes from Fusarium dimerum, assembly GCA_013623525.1. Taxonomy (NCBI): domain Eukaryota; kingdom Fungi; phylum Ascomycota; class Sordariomycetes; order Hypocreales; family Nectriaceae; genus Fusarium; species Fusarium dimerum. Next base: position 11,344 of record JABGLY010000405.1, read on the forward strand.
TGCAACCGGACAGCCTCTTACCCACTACCACTCCTTCTTCTCCGAGGTTCTCTCTTGGAACAACCCCCGTAAGTAGACACGGCCCAGGAATCCCTTTTATCGCAGTCGCAATCACAGTCGCTAACATTGTCGTATGACAGGCGCCTCTGCGATTGCCTATCTCACCATCATCTCCCTTATCTTCTCGGTCAGATATCTCGACATCCTCCGATGGGGTCTCAAGGTTTCGTGGATGGTTCTTGGCGTCACCATTGCCGCCGAGGTTGCTGGCAAGCTGATTCTCAACAACGGTCTGGCCACCCAGGTCCGACCTCGCCGATACTACACAGTCCCTCGTGAGACCCTGGATGCCCTTATTGGGGACGTCCACGAGCTCATCAACTTCTTTGTTATCGAGGCCCAGCGTATCATCTTTGCCGAGAACGTGTTTGCTTCCATTGCCGTATGTCTGCAGCTAAACGCTCTCATTTGAGTAACCATACTAACTACGCTACAGGCTTTTGTCTCTGCCTTCATCTCATACTTCCTTGTCAAGCTTGTTCCCTACTGGGGCCTTGCTATCATTGCCACCACCGTCGTCTTTTTCGTTCCCCTTGTCTACGTCACCAACCAGGAGCTCATTGATCAGCAGCTCAAGCAGGCTTCCGAACTGATTGACTCTCAGACTGCCCAGGTCCGAGACGTTGCCTCTAAGCAGATCGAGCAGGTTTCCGCCATTGGCAAGCAGTATGCCGGTGACTACACCCACAAGGTCCAGGATCTCCTCAACGGCAAGACTCCTTCCCGCCAGAAGATCGACAAGCCTGAGCAACCCGCTCCCGCTACCAAGGAGCCCTCATTCACTGTTAACCCCAAGTTCCCCGAAGCCCCTACCGAGGAACCTCTCAAGGGTGGTGCCACCGATGGCCCCATCAAGACTGAGATCCCGGCCTCCCCTATCTTTGACCTCCCTGAGGTTCCTACTGGTAACAACTTGACCGGTGGTAAGACGGCTGCCGAGACCGAGACTCCCGATGTTCCCGAGGAGCCTGTTGTTCCCGGCAAGCAGCCCATGTATGCCTCCTAGATCACCAGCACGATACAATTGTTGCGTGTAGACGGCCTATGGAAGGACACAGCTGGCCAGGTCGATGAATGTAGTTGGCGGCATTTCGAGGCGCACGTCTTTCTTTTTACTTTGACTGAAAGCAAGGGAACGTCAGATATGACCGAAGGGGACAGGGAAACGGGAGCATTCTTTTGCACCGCGACGCGATTATGATTCGGCTTGTTGACGGCTTTGAAAATATGAGAAGAGCGTGCTGAGGGTCGTCTCTTGTTGGCAGATGGTGCTCGATCCTGTAGGATCGTGGTTGAAGCTGCCATAAGGGGGATGACCCAAGAGCGCGCGACCGAAAGTTTAATGAATGTGTCGATGGCTAATGGATGCATACGACGCGAGGATCGGATCTTACTGTTTTTGTGTTTGATGCTTGGTGTTGACGGACTCGTACGTTGTGTTGTGCCTTTATGGGAGGGCCTGGCTATAGCTTTACCCCTTTAGTTGAGATTGCACAATTCTACTTGATTTGTATTTTTATTATCTGAAGTGTGTCATCTGGAACGCCTCTTTGTTGAAAACGATAACATGTGTGCAGCGACATGGTGAAATATATACGATGGCCTATCAGTAGCAAAGACGCTTCAATACCTGGGATGACTGCTGATAAATGACAAGTGCATGCATAATGAATATACTAGGTACTATCTCTTTCATTAACGCCAACCCAATGAGATGAGGTATACATCTATCTATCCCCTTTTCTGGATACCAATCAAGAGATACATGGCACAACAAAGCATTTTTACTATTTCCTTCTCTTACCACCACCACCACCACCAGCACCACCATCCTCTCCAGCACTTCTCTTTCGTCCGTTCTTTCGCCAAAACTCCTTTGTCTCGCGCTTCTCCCTCGCCTCCTTCTTCTCCTCGCTCTCTGCGAGCTTCTTCTTGAAGGCGGCGCGGTTCTCCTCCTTCTTTGCGCGACGCTTGGCAGCGGCGTCGTTGCGGATGGTGAGGAGCTGCTGCATGAGGGCGCGGGCCTTCTTCTCCTCGGAGCCGGGGGCGAGGACGACGGCACGCTTCTGCATGTACGTCTTGTGCTTCTGCTTCTTGGTCTCGACGATCTGGGAGCGGAAGGGGAGCTCGGCGGCGAGAGCGCGGGGCACGCGGAGGGGGTTGAAGTGGCGGGTCTCGCGCTCGATGGGACGGTATTGACTATTCTTAGGCTGGGGCGTGGGGATGTTCTGGTCGCGGCGGACCTCACCGGTGAGGCGCATAGGCTGCCATCCGATGAGGTTGGTGACGGGGTTGTAGAAGCGGTGAGGTTTGATGGGGTACCAGGCGCGGAGGAAGACGATGTCGCTGAGGAGGATCTTGTCTTCAAAAGTTGCGCGGAAGTGGCCTTCGGGCTTGGACAGGGCACGCTTGATCTGACCACGGATACCAGAGACGGTCTTGATCGAGGCGCCCTCGAACTTGGCGATCTCCAGTGATGAGTTGAACATGTCCTTGATAAAGGCTGTGTTCTTGTAGATCTTGGCGGGTGTACCCGTAAGCTTGAGCTTCTTGACGATCTCGGTGGACTCATCCACGCTGAGAACCGTACCGGTGGCCGCGATGCGGAAACCGGCGTTGGTGTTGGCCAGGGAGTTGAAGCAGACGAAACCCGTGTTCGGCGCGATGAGGGGTCCATAGATGGTCCCGAAGCAGTGCATATGCTCAGGGGTGTACTTGAGCATACGGTTCCTCGTTCGGGAATCGGTGGTGCTGTAGATGGGCATGGTCTGGAAACGACGCCAGCCGAGAGAGAAGATGAGAGGGTCGTTTGTCTTGAGGATACGCTTGTGCCATCGATGGCGCTTGATGCGCACTTGCAAGAACCCGAAACGATCCTCTGTGGGGGAGAGACCGCCGATGACGATGGGCCGACGAGCATTGAACATGGTCACGAACTCGGCGGGGACACCCTCAAGAACGACCTTTGCGTATTTGCCTGCGCGATATCCCTCGACAGCAGCACGCTGGCGCTCATCAAGGGTTTCGAACTCCTCCTTGTTGATGTCGAGCTGCTTCTGAATCTTTGCCTTTTGCGCCTCGTACCACTCATCTTCACCGAACTCCTGAATATCGCCTCCCTCGCGGCGCGCATTGGCCTTGTCATTGAGGAATCCATCTCTATCTTCTTCCTCGAAACGTTGCTTAAGCTCTTCCTTGCGCTTGGCGTTCTTTTCTCTTTCAGCCTCAATGTCCACGGCCGTCTGCTCTTCGGGTTCCTTGGGCTCAGCCTCGAGATCCTCAAAGACACCGTCACCTTCGTCGTCTTCGTCATCATCACCGCCCTCCATATCTTCGTCATCACCCTCTTCATCATCGTCGTCACCCATGGCGATACTCGCTGCAGTGAACTTCCGTCGAAGCTCTGCGATGCTGTCCTCTGCTGCCCACTTGGCCGCGAGATCCTCGTAATCGTATAGGGGTATTGAGCGGTCCTCTAAGGAATCCTCCTTTTCCTGTTTTGACTTCTTGAAGAACTCCTCGTCATCGTCAGAATCCTCAATGTTCTCCTCAGGTTCGTCGTCGTCATCCCCTCTCCATCGCTTCAGAGCATCTCCAGGACTCAGAGAGACATCGTATATGTATTTTGCAAGGTCACCCGTGTGGTATGATCGTCGCTTTCCGTGCAGTTTGCGGGCATTTCCGGCCAGATTGTCCTTCCACCGTAGTGCCGCCGCTTCTTCGTCCGAGTCGTACTCCTCATCATCATCCTCGACGTCGTCGTCAGCCTCAGACATGGAGCCCAAATCAGAGTCACTATCGGCAAAGGCATAGTCTTCCTCGCCACCCTCCTTATCGGCGTCTTTGCGGAACATGCTGCCCAGCTTGCCCTCGTTGAACTCTTCCTCAGCATCAGAATCGCCCTCGTCGCTGCCGCTGACAAAACCTTCGTCGTCCTCATCCAGATCCTCGGCTTCTTCATCTCGTTCGGCAAATCTCGCCTTACGAGGGACTTTTCGACCTGTGTCTTCCTCCTCAGGCACCGCCTCGATCTTGCTGCCGCCCTTGAAGAGTTGCACTCCGCCCTCCATCTGACCGAGAAGTTTCCGCTCCGCCTGAAGGCCAACGATCATTTCTTCGCCTTCGCCTCGCTCAGCGTTCTCATCGTCCTTGTCGAAGTTGAACCCCTTCTCTCGCGTGATCCAGATCGCATCTCCGTCAATCTTCAAGCCGCTTCGGTCTGACATGGGCGCATACAGCTTCTTCTCCTTCTCATCAAGCCTCCTTCGACCCGTCTTGCCAGTGATCTTGGCCAGCGCCTGCTCCATGGATGGTGTCGGACAAGGGTCCGGTAACACCTCCATATTCGCGACTGTGAAATCTCCTAATCCGGGAACATGAATTCTCTGCCCTTGGGATGAGAAGTTCGTTCCTCGCAGATATCCAGACAAGACGATCGATCTGTCGCAGTTGGGGTCTTCTTCGATCTTGGTGGGATGTGTAATATCTCGAAAGCTGTCAACGATAGAGTAAGGATGCGAATTTCGCCACACGAGAGGACGAGGGTTCTTCATGACGGAAAGGAATCGAGAGAGGTTGTGGATCTCACGATCGGGATATCGACCATTGATGACACCGGAGAGGTAGAAGAGGTGAGCGCCTTGGTACAATTCGGTCCAGAGTCTTCGTTTTAGTCGCTTTTTGGCATCTTTGAGCGCCTGTGGTTTCCTGAACATGTCGAGATGGGTCAGGATGCCGAAGACGTTTCCTGGCATACCGGTAGCAGCCAGAATGTTAAGGAACTCCATGGTCTCCATCTCGAATCCATAGTTTCCGTCAATCATGAGCAGAACAATGTCAGCAACCTTGGCGATATCAACCATGGCCTCGAGCTCGTTGGGGCATTCGACAAAGGTGAGGCGCTGCTTCTTGGAGGTGACGACGGTAATGGGACCCTGAGGATCGGAAATGGTCTCCTTGGCATATCGTCGAACGAGGGATTTGAGAAGAGTCGTCTTACCTACGCCGGGAGGACCGACGATGGTGACGAGGCGAGGGGGAGCCTCATCGGGGAGTCGGTCGACGAGTGGGACATGAAGTCGTTTTTCTTTGATCTGGTTGAAAGCGAGTTAGTGATTTTCAAGTAAACCTATAGGCAATAAGATGAGATTTGAATCATACATCCTGTGATCGCGCTGCCTGTCGTTGAAGCTTTCCGGGGTTTGAAAAGGCAAACGCTTTGGGATTGCGCTCTGTCCAAGATTTGTCAGTTCTGCAAGCTCTTACTGTCTGGGCGTTTTTTTTTTATGCCGACAACATAGCTACTAACCGGCACTGCTGTGTTTCTTTTCCTTCTTGTCCTTTTTGTCCTTGGACTTGCGATGCGGCTTGTGCAATTGCTCCATGGTTGCGCGTTGTACCAGCAAGACAAAAAAAGACCAGTCAAGCAAGCAGAGCAACTGACAAGAAGGAAAAAGTCCATCGCCTTCCCAAGGCGCAAGTTCTTCGGACGGTCTCCAAAAATTTCCCACCAGAAAATTTATCCGATAAGCTGATAAGATTGGGAAAGTTGATTTATCGATAAGGCGAAGGGACCTTTTTTTTTTTTTTTTCTTAGAGCGACGTCACGATTGGCCAGGCGTAGTGGCTGTTTAAGCATTTCTCTAGTGACCCGCTGTGCTAACCACTGAACAACTGGGAACCTTAGCATTGGAAGCTCAAGCTCTCGTCATGATGGGATTCAATTCATGAATTCTCACTAATGCTCGTAGGGTTGCATTGGGATGATAGACACGTTATCTTGAGGACGTAAACAATCCGGATTTGACAAATGCTATATCATCTCACGTATCGATTCTCAGATTTCTTTTTGCTTTAGTCGTCATCACAGGAAATTCTGGTGACGAATCTTGAATCCTTGTGCTGGGTTCTATTCCTAAGATGATATCCCAAATCCAGTCCGCCTTTTTACAGTAACGTAACATCCAAGTTTGGTGATTGAATAGCGGTAAAGCATTAATGTGTCAATGCATATTTCGAGTCATGAGAGATCAATTAAGCTATTGTTTAACCATCCTCCAGACTAAGGCCATCGGAGGTCATGGCCCATCTTCCAACCTTCTTTCGAACCAACCATCTGAGCCAACCGGCCGCGCCTAGCGAGAATTCCTAAACCTGAACATGAACAGTCTGTGGAAATAATAAATTCAACTGAAAAATGACAGGGCAAAAGACTCTCCGCGCTTACAACCCCATGTTCATGATATACTCATTGCTGCATCCTACCACCCCTCCCCTTCTCCAGAACCATCATCTATTCCTAAATAGGCAAACCAGAACGCGCAAAACTTGACCTGGATTGCCGTTTCCCCTCGCACTCTACAGTGACTCGGAACATTTTTCTCTGCTGCATGATGTATAGGCTTCGTATGCCCTTGCAGCAATAGTATTGCGTGTTCGCCATGACAGCTTACGTCTCTTTCGTTGTCTGAATTTTCCATTCTAGGTAAAGGACATGGCCTTGCTGATGGGCTTTCCCTCCCCGTCGTGAGTCACTTTATGCAGTCCCGTCTTTTGAGTCGGACTGATGTACAGTACGTGTAAGTCCAGGTGCAAGTGCTTGAATTGTCCGTGGATATCATCAAGACAATCAAGATGGTCAAGTATAAAGACTGTAGAATGGAACGAGAAGATGAAGAATAAATATTCACGACATATCACAACGATTCGACATCAATTGACTCCAACCATCCATCAGTCAACCAACCAATCACTAAACAAAGATATACTACAATCAAATCTCACATATCCAAAGACAATCCTCCTCAACCTCATATGTAAGTATTTAGACTTACAACTTCCATAATGCAACTTTCCACTAACTTCTCTAGTCATCATGAGCTCCTCTGGCCAAAAGTCATCCTCTCCTCTGCGCAACCTCTTCAGCAGTAAAAAAGAGGACAAGCCCTCAAAAACCCAAGACCCCGAGACGGCTTCCATTGCAACCTTTGACTCCTACACACCACTCGTCAAAGAGAGCGCACCAAGCAGCACCAAGAAGAATACAGTTCCTTCACCTGAGAAGCTGCAGGAACAAGCTCTAAAATCGCAAATTCGATTTAACATGTAGATATAAGAAATAATAGCGGATTGATTGGGCTGGGATAGCTTGAGCGATTGTTATCAGGAGGTTTCCTGGTTTTTGAAACTTTAGGACAAAGTTATCATGAGTATTTATAATTTTATGATGGTTCAAGGTATTGAATTGAGGGTATCTTATTGACTTGTTATACCTATCTATTAAACCTGCTTGTCCCTGTGTTCTTTCGTTTGATCAATTGACCAATCCTCAAAAACTATCATTCAAAATATCCTCATTCATCTTCACCATCGTGGGACTGTACTCGGACGAGTTTGGATCAGCCCCAGCATCCAGGAGAATATCACCAACAATCCTCTGGCTTGCTTCTCGCGCTGGCGTCTGCAACAGTTTCGAAGGCGGCAGCGCAAACTGGATCGTCTTTGGCGGACTCATACCCGCGTATAGATCAATGTCATCATCCTCGTCCTCTTCGCTCTCCCAATCAATCTCATATCTCTTCCCCGTTGACCTGGCGCTTTCTTCTGAAAATACGTCACGAGTTTTTCGTGTTGTGGCCGGCGTCTGTACGCTTACACCAGGTGTTCTTGGGCCTTGTGCCGCAGCGGCAGCTAGGCGTGATCGAGCGTTGCTCTTGTAGGGTGACATGAAAGCTTCGCTTCGGAGAGTGGGAACAGCCATCTCGGGCGACGACGGTGGTGAATCGCCCTTCCATGCTGGTGTCTCCTTCTTGGGTTCTTTGCCCTTGAATGGGGAAATTTGTAGGGTGGGCTTATGAGGAGTCGCCTGCAGGCGGTAGGTCTTGTCCAGAACACGGTGCAGTAGCGGATCTTTGTTACGCTGCGGCGACTGCTGAATACTTCTGTCCTCTTGGCCACGATAATGCGGGGTCATGGACATGTCAGGCAACCTTGCGGTATGTTGGGCGAACATGACGGTTGAATCTTCATCGTCGTGCAGCACCGTGGTTTCCTCCTCTGCCTGCATCTCACGCTTCATTGTTTCGTACGGAGACTCGAGATCGGAGAAGCGAGCCTTGACGGTCTTTGTTGTGGGCGGTCGAGGAGTGCTGCCTGTGAGTTCAGCATCGTCGAGGAGAGATTCGTCAGCTTGGAAGGTAGACTGTTCGGCCCCTGTCGTTGTTGTGACATCTTCTCCATGTTGAGCAGTATAATCCTCTGTCGCATCCTCCCTCATTGCCGTACTCTCTTCAGCATGTGTTGTCTCTTCATCGTTGGCCAGCTCCTCGTATCCAGACAGAGACACATTCGCTGATGCCTCAAAGAATTGCTTCCAAAACTAGATCTTTATTAGTCGCAGCCTGGCCATCATCAGACACGGAACTGTACCTTTGAAGCCTCCCATACAGCACG
>JABGLY010000406.1:0-13948 GCA_013623525.1 Fusarium dimerum
CCTGGGCCTGGGCCTGGGCTTGTGCTTGAGCTTGAGCATGTGCCTTTGCTTGTGCATGGGCATGCGCCTGAGCTTGAGCATGCGCCTGAGCTTGAGCATGCGCCGCCGCTTGCGCTGTTGCTGCCGGCTGTGGTAGAGCTCTATTACCGGCTTGCGCCTGAGCTGCTGCCGCTGCCGCTGCCGCGGCCTCTGGCGGCACCGTGGGTCGTCCTCTAAACATATAAGGATTGAGTGGAATTGTTGCTCTAAACTTCAGAGCACGTGTATCAAAAGGATCCACGTCATAGACCGGTGGCTCGTCATCTTCTGAGTCTGAGTCGTATTTCCACCGGTCAGAATCACCGTCGATTCTCGGCGATACCGACATGCCTCTGCGGTCAATCCAGAGACGGTTCAGTCGGCCAATGCGCCGTCGGAACGACGGGTGACTATTCTTTGGTTGCTCACTGGTTCCGCCAGCAGTGAACTGGAACACAGGAGCGTCGGGTTTATCAACATGCATTGCTTCAGGCGCGTCTTCATCCACATCCATCTCCGAGGACGTCGATGCCGGAGGAGTCATTAGATATTGCGTCTTAGCCGGTCGGAATTTGAGTTCTGGGCCCTGATCCCGTACCGGTGACAGAGGATCTCGAGTGAGATCAATATGATTCTGGTTCCATTTTCGGTGGTTTTGAACCTTCATTTCTATATCGAGTCGAAGCTCGTTCTCCTTTTCGGCCAACTTGTCTGCCAGCTGGACTAGATCGGCGTCCAAGACTCTACCATCCGTTCGAACAGGGGCTCGTGGGTGAACACCAGGGGGCCGTTGGACAACTGGTGCTTCAACAGGCTTACGTTTCTGAGGCTGGAAGTAGTCAGGACCAAGTGGTAAACGATTGCACAGAGATGCAGGAGAGGGAGGATTGATGGGCATACCTTTTGATTTACGAGGTCTTCGTCCTCGCCTCTGATACCTAGTCTAAGCTTGGTGTCTTTGAGTCTTGCTCGTTCTTCAAACAAAGCACGATCCATGGTGAGTAGTTCTCGCTTGAGCATTTCACGTTCATAAGCCATGAGTACAAGTTGCCGACCATCTTCGAGCTCTCGTCGCAGCTTCTTGAGGGTCTCAGCAATCTTGTTGTCGCGAGCTCGAGTTTTGCGGGTCTGTCGAGCTTCGCGTCTTCTGAAGCAGACAAATGGATCGGTATCGTCAGTCTCTTGGTGAGTCTCAAATTTGAGTGAAGGATGCAAAGGCTTGTTTCCGGCAGCCTGTCGACGTTCTTTCCAATACTCATAAATGGCTTTTGCATGTTGAAGAATGGAGGGACTGCCGAGACGGTTCAGGGCGGGCACCATCATGTCATACGCGGCAATAGTATTGTCAACGGATGCAAATGGAGTTTGCTCTGCTGCGGTGTCTTCAAACACCTCCATGATGCGTTCAAAGTCATCTTCGGAAAGAACGCCAGCGGCTGGCGGTTTACTATTGTACTGTTTGAGAAACTCATCATCCTCTGTGTTCATGTCATAGAGGCATGTGATACACTCCTCAACCGTTTGTGAGAAACGGATGTATGAGGATGGCTTATGCCAGCGCAGGTGATACAGCTCATCATAATTGATGTCACTCTCTTGGGGAGGTGGGACGGGAATTTCCTGGTCATTACTGGTACCGGCCTCCTTGAGGATACTCTGGAGATGGTATTCCTATTGATCAAAGGTTAGTATTGGCATATCTTTTTTTTGTTTGTCAATACGGCATGGGATCTCTGTAAGTTGTGACATATCGAGGTGTTTGCCAAGACATGTCACGTGGTAATACACGTGATATCATGATACGTTTTGCGGGACAAAGATATGACTCACATTCTCCTCAGCCTGGTCGACACCGGTCGCGATCTGGTTTTCAGTGGTAAGAGCCTCGTACTCTGAAGGGTCGATCTGATCCTCGCGAAGCACAGGAAGCGGTGTTTTGACGTTGAGCTTCTTGACGCGAACCTTGCGGGATGACATGACGGGCCAGGGGGGCGGGGTCGACCGGGAGAGAGGCGGTTAGGCGGCGGAAAAACCGCGAAAAAAAGCGATCAAGTCATAAAACGATGTGGTTTTATTCGAAATCGATCGAAATTACGATGGAAAAGGTGCGTTTGTAGCTTGTTTTAGATGGCAGCGTCGTCGGGTTCGATGGGGTGACGTTGGGGACTTGTTTTGCCGCAGAGATTTTTCGGCGTGTTTTTTGCAAGGGAAAATGGGGGGGAGGAAACCGTAAACACGGGCTTTGGCTGAGAGTCTGGGGGAGATGAGTTTGATGACGGTGCAGGCTAAGCGGGCGGGGACGAAAGTCACTTTGTAGCCAAATCAAAGTGAGAAGGTACCTGGGAAGCTTGGACCACCGTTCTCCTTTTTTTCCTTTGGGGGAGGGCCTGCCAGTCATTACTTGCTCTCAGAGTATTTTGCTTGGACGGATTTGGGAGATACCGTTTTGAGTCAACGTTAGGTGCTGCAATTTTGCAGTATGCTTGAATAGGGGCCATCCGTATTATACGGATATTGTACAACAGTGCAACATCTTCTTGATATAACTACAACCGACCTAAATAAATGTGACCTCCCTCAACATGAAATAATGAGAAAATCGTAAGTAGTGTCATGACATTTATTAGCTTCCCATGCATTCTACTTGTGAAAAACTCCCATCACTACTACTCGGACAATTTTATTGGTGTTTAATTGTGTCCAATTGTACCGTAACCGTCTACCTAATCAGGACGGAGTCACAGCAAAGACAGGTGGAATTCAGAAACGGCGGCACGTGCTTCCGGCACCAGCTAACCACTGATCAAAACCTTCCGTTTTACCCCCCATTCCAGCACCCTTTCACAGCAACGCTACGGGGTCCAGAAGCACCCTAATACTAATAATAAGCAACCCCAAAAGATGAAGGCCTCCCGCTCTTAATACTTATCTATTCAGCCTTATCACCAAAGCTTCCAACCTACTTCCGACCACGGGTCTGTCCATCCTCACACGATATACACACAAGAAAATAAGTTACCGAACCGGTTGAACCATATCAGAACCTCGTCGTTTGCGGCCACACAAACAAAAGCAAAGTCATAATGGGCAACACTACAAGTGCAGTCCTGGACAACATCGTCCAAGGATCAAACTGTAAGCTTTGCAGAGCTATCACAGAGGGGCTTCTCTTGCTGACCTTACCGGAAACCAGTCGATAGAGAAGAAGTTGATCGTTTGCGAAAGCGGTTCATGAAGTTGGACAAGGTGCGCATATGGAAAATCCAACCCCTTCCCACGAGATACCAGTTTGCATAAACTGGCGGACAATGACGACTGCGACTTCATACAGTAGTCTATCATGGAGAAACTTCCGTGGCTGACACTCTCTTTGATAGGACAATTCCGGTACGATCGAACGTGATGAGTTCCTCAGTCTTCCTCAAATCTCCTCCAACCCCCTCGCCACACGGTTTGTCCTCCATGTCACCCCTTTTCGCTAGAATAGACACCCACTGACATCGCCTGTCTTACAGAATGATTGCCATCTTCGACGAAGATGGTGGTGGCGACGTCGACTTCCAAGAATTCGTCACGGGTCTCAGCGCCTTCAGCAGCAAGGGTAACAAGGAGCAGAAGCTCCAGTTCGCATTCAAGGTATACGACATTGACCGCGACGGCTACATCAGCAACGGAGAGCTCTTCATCGTTCTGAAGATGATGGTCGGCAGCAATCTTAAGGATCAGCAGCTGCAGCAGATTGTCGACAAGACCATGATGGAGGCGGATCTCGACAAGGATGGCAAGATCAGCTTCGAGGAGTTCACAAAGATGGTGGAGAACACGGACGTTAGCATGAGCATGACACTTGGTATGATGACTCCCACGAAGCCCCGGGATTGGGGCAGATTATTTGACGAGTGCGATACTGACACATGAGATATAGACCAGTTTTAGAAGGTGATGGATCTTTGGATGACAAGGAGGGAGGGAGGATATCTCGGTTTTCTTCAGATAGGTGCTTGGCGTCTTGAAGAGACCCCTTTTTTCGACAGACTCTGGGTGTTTCGAGGAGGACGAGGCTGGAACGACGATAACGACGAACAATAACAACAACGACATGAACACCTGAAATTCCAGCGCATTTGAACATGATTAAACTACAGCTTGCTTCTTACTTCTCGTGTATTAGGGAGATGTCCCTGAGATGAAGAATTCACTGCACAGCTCGGTGTGGATCACGATGTAGAAGTCGAATCTCTACTGAGTATAACGACCGATCTTCACACGATCCAATCCTACCTGCTTACACGACGGCAGATCAAGCTTACCACGACTGGCCTGCCGTAGCATTGGAATTTGTCTAGAGATTTACTGGATTGCAATCTGAGGTAACTTGTCCTCGTCTGAATAGGAGTGTCCAGACTAGCAAATCAAAAATGGGTAAGAACTCGATTTGATTGATGATTGTTCAACATTGTGCACGCAGTAGTCAGAACGCCTTACCTTAGACTTATCCTCAACTACAACGTCATTTGTTTTCTTTGTGCTCGGCCAATAATCAACCATTTCAAACCGTGTGATCCTACAGAGTGAGCATGTCCCTGGAATTACAAAACATCGCTACTTGAGCGTGTTCTATTTAACCTTGGGACTTAACCTATACCCCTGGAGGGACGTGTGCATTCCCAGCGTGTAGATGGCTACTACCCACAAGTCAATTACCCACACTATGATCGCCGGGATGTCCGACCCCTTGGCTGGAGCGACAACATCATAATAAAGCCATGTTCTCGTAACATAATTGTGAGTGGACATTGTTCGCTGATGCTCCTATGTTCATGGACAGGTCTAATGCAATACCTTGTTGGCTTCCTTAATCTCAACCAAGATGATGCCATCCCTGGGTTGATGTAATTGCTGAGCATGCTCCTTTTTGTAGCTCAAATCTCCCGTCATACCAGTGCACGAATAACATACAAGCTAACACAGATGATTTGACTGCCGTGAGGAAATACTCCGGCGCCTTTCCCAAAGACAGGATCATTCAAAGGTGACCACAGTGCCTAAACAACGATTTCTCACCTCATTCCTTGGGCTCACCCAGCCCAAGCACATCGTGTAATTAACAAGTAAGAGTAGACATTGGGTGACAAAAACACCCAGACGTATGCAAGCATAGACATGGTATCATGTAGGCAGCCCCCCTTCTGATCACACACGGCTGAGTTCCAGCGTTGCTTCCTTATGCCTGACCCAGATAGACGGACAGCTTCCGGGAGGCTGAGACCCTCCTTGCTGCTGGTAGGTGGTCGCAGTTGAAGGACAGCGTGCGGCTGATGCGCGCGGTTGACTCAGGATGGGTGGTACAGATATGAGACATTGAGAAAATCTGGAGTATGCCTTGGGGGTGAAATAGTAAAGGAGGTGATGAAGGAAGTAAACTAGCAGGGTAGCCTTGCATGTGGCTGCTCATGATATCAAGACGAAATGCACTTTCAACCACATTCCTGGTATCACGAGGGGGGTTGTTCAGAAAGACAACGCGATTGACGCTATCGGCTCAATGTTTCAATGATCTGTCTCAAAGTGGAATGCACTTTACTCTTTGAGAACCAACCCGAGGGACATCGGCTGACGATTGATTTGATACTGTAATATTTGAGTGACCACAGGTCAACTTGAGCAGCATGAATCACTGGTAAGTGAAACCACCGGAGCAAATCTGGCTTGATATATTTGCAGCCATTCCATATTTGCCTGGGATGTGCGTATAGTAGGTCACGGTCCTGAGCATGCCTCTGCATGTCTCGGAGACAAGAGGATATAGCTGCAAAGGAGGGAAGCTCGTGGTGCTGACCGGAGAGTTGGTAATAGCATGTGGCCTAGGATGTGTCACCATGTGTCTGTTGTCGATACCCGAAATGAGATCTCATGGCGAGATGAGGACACCCGAGCCTGAGCTATTGTCAAATTAGGAGCATCCCCTGGCCCCAATAACCTCACTCAACTCGCCTGTGTCAATTACGTGGTACAAGCCACCCCGTTGCCAACATGACAGATCGCTTAGTGTGGACGATAAGGCGGGCACTTATCAAGATCGACCACCAATTCCAGGGATCGTACCGTCAGTATCCCAAACACAATCGACAATGCATGCGAGGCTGCGGTGGCGAGGGAAAAGGAAGCCCCGGATAGCCTCGATTGTTGATCCTCTCGATGTTGTGATCCATATTGATGCAGAGAATTGGAGAGGAGCAAGTGTAACTGTTTCAATCGCCATAGCTTCCGTCCTCGTTTTCCAATCTCTCTCCTCTTGTCTCTTGTCTCTTGTCCCCCTTCCCCCCCTTTCGATTGCCAACTGGACCCTACTGCTGGTCTTGTCACCGCTCACCATAGAGGGGGGCGTGAACTTAGAGTGCTGCGCCGCATGATTGTCGATGGTTAAAGTCATGATTGTGACTTGTCATTTCTCAAATCCTGCCCTTCAATTCCCAGTCAGTTGGGACCGCGAACAGACAATTCGGGCCACCAAGCAGGGGTTCTGGCAAGTCAATGCCGGGGTTTAGTAGCGTCGAGTTTGGCTGTTTGGGTAGTGGCAGCGGTGGCGGTGTGTAGCTAGCTGTCAAGTTCGATCGGATCTGATGTTACTATCAATAACGCTAGAGAAGAGCAAGTCATCTGAAACCTAAGACATTGAGGTTCGAGGTTAGAGGCAGTCCATCTGAATAGTGTTTCTCTGTTCTGTACACCACGAAGACTTCGTAATATGAATGTCTCGGCGGACCATCACAGCACTATTTGAGCCATAGTCTAGTGCGAAAGGTAGAATATTAGATTTGATCAAGTACAAAAAGAAGAAGAAAAACCGACGAGGATTGCTAGTTTCGATAGCTCAGCGATTGGTTACCAGCGCCCGCCCTGCTGGGACCTTAGCTCAAAAACCAAAACCAACCCCGCGCACTACTGCACTGCAGCCGTAGGTGTGAATGTCGGTCCGTCATATCGTATTGCGGGCGATGTCAAGTGAAATGCTAGAATGCCACGAATGGTTTCTATGTGGTCGGTCACAAGGCCGTTTCTCCTTTTTCCTCCTCTTTTTTAGGACTAGCTAATGCACCAACGAGGAGGATCTAGAAATGTGCGAACGAGGCTGAAATATCAACTTAGCAATCCATTCAATGATAAAACAAGATTGGAATAGTGGGAGCTGTTCTGTTTGAGGTAGAAAGAAGTTGATGGCCACCTAAACAATCAATCAACGTGGGAGGAACGTGGGGGAAAGGGGGAGGAAAGGAGAAAACAAACCAATAAGACCAACAACCGCCAAAACCAGCCCTGAGTCGATAGCCAGAGACAGTAATTCAGATTCAGTTTTTTTCTTCTTTTCTTTTTCTTTTGGTAGCAACGGACGAATTCTTCCTTGCCAGTTCAAAACCTGAGGTGGAGGGGGGGACAATGGTCGGTCAAATGGGGATTGATGCCCGACATCGGGTGTTGAGGCTGTATTTCCATTCCTCGTCAATCGGTGATGATGCAAATTGCCGTCATGATCAAGACTCAAACACCAACTGTGCCCATTCAAAAAAAAAAAAAAAATACTTCTCCTATTCACCCTTTCACATGGCCTTCTTAGGTTAGGGACATGAGTCGGGCTGAGATACACTTCTTGGACTCATCCGTTTGTCGCGATCGTCTTTACCCCCAAACTCGAAATATATCGGAGAGGTTGTGAGCAGGTTTCCCTCCAACTGTAGAGTTGGCCTAGCCAGATGCAAGTGATAGTATTTGACAAAAGGTCCCTTCAACAAAGTGCATGTGCAGCGTCGCATTGCGGGTGGACAACGTGATCGACGGCGTGGGTTTTAGCGCCTGTTGAGCCATTCCTTCTTCTTCTTCCAAATAGGTGTCAAAGGATCTAGACCACCTCACGGTTTCGTAAGTTGTTGCAGTGGAGGGCCAGATATCAGACAATTAGAACAGGTGTGTCGTCAGGCATCATTTGGGCACAGCGACATGACCGTAGGCTTGGCTGTTCATTGCCCAATATGTGTCGGTGCATACATATCTGGTTTCTGTCTATCTCCCTGATCCTCCTTGCTCTAGGGAATGTTCTGTTGTCGGTCAACAAGGCCAGTCAGTATAGAGGAGCGGGCATGTATGCCCGGAAGTCGCGGGCCATTATGCGGAGGGCTCTCAACCGTAGAAAGTATTTGTCATTCTAGGTGGCTGGTTAACTTAACTCAAGGGGCTGGAGTTGAAAAGCAACCAAGCATGGGTATACGTTGATGTGTAGGTGGTAAAGTTTGTGGAGCGTTTAGAGATCCTGGTCGATACTTACTGTAGTTACCAGGTATGTCGACTGTGTCTTTGACTTTCTACCACGGCAGTTGGTGATGTGACTGACAGGGCAAGTCGTGCCTGCCGGATGCCCGTCTAATTAGGACATGGGTGGGATGAGAAGTGTAAGGGTGTAGGTACTGTATGTAGGTGGTACATGGACTTACTGGGAAGGTTGAAATTCCCATGTGTTGGGTGCCTGGTCATTCGAAAATCCAGTGCAGTGCAGATGGTCAATTAGACTGAGCTTCATTACCGCAGCAATAACCACCAGGAAGGAACAGAAATTCGGAGATATCATAATTGAAACACAGTAACCGACAGCATAGACAAAGTTAATGATACATCCATGCTTCGTATTTTATATCTAGTCTAGCAATGTGCATCACAAAACCCACGAACATCCCCATCCCCCCCAACATCTGCAACGGCTATGACTACCTTACCGCCGCCGCCGCCCTTCTAGCTGATTTCTTCAACACTACTAATTTCGTAACCGTTTCACAACCTTCAATTATGAACCCTGAATAGCTGGCACCTGTCAACATATTCAATACCGAAACCAAAACCGTCGCCTGCCTCAACACTCCATCCCACATCAGCTCAAACTTCTCAGCATGTAAATGTACTGTCATGTACCTGGTCCATTGATGCAGGCATTCTAATCTGGTAGCACTCGGTATCCATCCTACTTTTCCCTCTCTCCCTCTCCCCCCCCGGCGGAAGATCCTTCTCGGTCTCAGAAAACCGGCATAATTCCGTCAATAGCTGTTATTTCTGTTTGTTGTTCATTATCAGGGTTTAAGCTCATCCAGAAAAGACAGAATAAGACGTTTGACCGAAAGCCCCCCCCCCTCAGGTTCCTGCATACAGGCCTGCAGGATACCAGGCATGTCTTGCGTCCCATGTACAGACCAGGTATAGGATACTTGCGATTTCAAGCAAGCATGAAAATAAGTTTCGGCAGTTGAGGTGTAAGTACATAACGTTATTCGCGTCTTGAATAATTCTCCAGAATAAAACCACACAGACAGTCACAACTTTTCGCTTCGGCTAGCAAGACGTGTTGCTTGCCGATCACACCTCTCTCCATTGCTCAATTCTTTGAAAATCCCACTTAACAGTCAGTCTACTTAGCTCGCAGAATTGGATGTAATCACCTCCACCACATACATCATATCAAGCTAGGATAAGTTATACCAGCTGCACAACATATGTGTCTAACATTTTTCGTGTGAAGAGGGTCTTCCCATCTTTTCCCCTTCCCACCCAGTCGTCTATCCATATCGGAATTATTTTCCATCCTCACCCATCCCAGCAGCCAATACATTTTGTCTATTATTCTGACACGCATATACAGGACTACGTAGGACACCCGCATAAACGCAACCACATAACTTACACACTTGGAATTTATACACATAAAATGCATGTGCACAACCTTTCCATCACCATAAATCCACTTCTGTCTTCGTCGTCCACGTCCATGTTGTTCTAAATATGTGATACCAACAGCGCCCAGGCCTAAGCCCCCAATTACGAAATCCAATCAGTGTTAAAAATGCGCAATTTTTACTCGCAAGCATTCCCCTTCTGCAATATGCCGCTCTCTGCCTGTCCTTGACCTCCCAACTACCATGTTCCCTGCATGGCCCCTCTCTATATCGGGGCTTTTCCAACATCTGTCCTCTTGCCTCCTCTCTGTATTTTCGCTTTCCTTTTTGCTACCATTTGCGCCCTCACTCTAGTCATGCTTTTTGACATCACTTTTTACGACCGAGTTAGTCATCTCACTTTCCATGTCGATGTATCCTGTATCACCAGCTTTAGGTAGCCATATGCAGAACAACAAATGGAGTCAATGACAAAGCCGATCCCTCAGGGACATATCGCTGTACATACGATACAATTTATACATGGATAGAATTTGGCGCAGACATTATTAGACACATGTGTTAACTGGCCACCTTTCTCGTAATCATAATTGTAATTGTAACCGTCAAAATAAGTAATAATACAGTCATCCGTACAAACCAAGTGCGGCTTACATGAATATCGTTATCAAATCCCCTCTCGGCCAAAGCAGTCCCAACCGTCTTTCCTAATATCACTAAACGCCTCATCCGATAATCCCTTTGTTTCCACCATGAAAGTCCCTTACCGGCCCGTGAGAGCTTCCCATATTCCCAGCCTGTAGTCCATATCCAACCTGATGCGTTCCCGCCTCCTGTTTTCGCTTTTGCCTCAACTCCATCCCCATGATACAAGACAATACTAGTCCAGATTTGGATTTCAACACCACACACGCCCAATTGTGGCCCAACTGCAGCCTGGATATGTACCAAGTTGCCTTGTACACAATGGACGTCCTTTTTCTTCTCTGGTAGCCGGATCGTTAACCATCTAAGCAACCATACCAGACCTCCCCTTGCTGTCCGCCACCATCGTCTCGAAATTCAAGATGTATCCCAAATAAATTCCAAGGCCCACCCTTGAGGCAATAGTACATCGAGGCATGCTTCATCTGAGCTTGATTCTGCGCCCATGTTAAATGCCAACGATTCCGATAACGATTCTGAGGAGCCCATTTGTCATTAGGTCTCCGAGGAAACCCCGATGCAGATGATTGTCATGTCAGAGCATGTTCAGTTCACCTGCTGGAAGGAAAAGAGAACAAATAAATAGAAAGAAGACCATTTCGGTGACCGTCCAATCGAAAACGGGGTGAAGGAAAAAAAATTGGGTTATCTTGAAGAAGAAAAAAAAAGTCCCGTCGTCTCAAATGGCGCTGTAAATATCGGCCTACAGGCTGCTTAATGCAACCTGAGAAGAAATAAAATAGCGAATGGCTCCGGGAGGCGTAGTGGCGTAACATAGCCGCCGTAGTTGATTGAGCCGTCAGTCCCGCCCGCCCTTCAGACGTTGCATGATAATTTCGGGCACAATTCGATCGGCAGGATGGCAGCGTTGCGTAATTATCTCGTTGGGCTCATTGCTGTTTGCCGCTGACAACCTAATGTTTGCCTTCATATCTCTGCATTTGTGATTAGCAAACCGCAACTACTTTGCGCTGCCTTCCTCGCTCATTTCGTAAAGGTCAAGGCACTCTTCAAGGACTGGTGTTTGTTGTGTTAGTCAGAGCCACACTTCAGCTTGCAAACGGGGATCAAATACCAGCCATGATTTGTTCCTCCCATACACCATATTGATAATCCACGAGTCCGTGGCGCTCAATACTGTCGCAAAGACGTATTAACTCGTAACCCATCTTCTCAATGGTCTCTTTGGACATGATCCTAGACGGCCTTGAAGACTGCTCCGAAGCCGTCATTAAGTCAATTTGCCGTTGGCCAAGAGCTAGCCAGGCATGGTTAAAGTCATCCCACAACTTAAGCCGGTCTGCATGAAGATTCGTGTCGTCGAGATTAAGACCTATTCACAATTGGTCAGCCCTGCCACTCTTCTCCGGCTTTCTCCTTCCCCACTCATTCGGTTCAGGGGGAGGGGAGGGGGGACTAAACACATACCAAGGTCGGCAACCTGAGACAGTAGCCAGCTAGAAACGCTCAGCAATGTCTCGGATGCACTTTGCAAGGATCCATTGACAATTTCTTGAAAGATCGAACCCAACTGCCGTTGGTAGTTAATCCATTTCTCTTCCAATGCACCGTCTTGGTAATCATCATCCTCTGCCATGGAAACATCGGCGCTGGCACTCGGCTGCTGCATCGCCGCCACATTCGCCATGTTGCTGGCGTAGCTCATGGCATTGCTTTGCTGATATACGCCGGCGGATCCGCTGGATCCTTGTGCTGAATGTTGTAAACTTGGGCCTCCGGTACTTGCGGCTTGAGACCCGAAGTATGTTGATGCGACCTCGGGTGCCATCATCTGTATGGCTGCCGGCTGCCGCGATCCAAACTGAGGTTCATCGTACACAGAAGGATGAGAGCTGTGCTGTGGTACACTATACATCATGGTCGCCGCTGTGTTATAGCTACCAAAACCCTGCTGTGTTTGTTGGCGCGAGTCTGCTCCATAGCTAGAGCCGTAGGCCATGGCAGTTGCTGGCATGTTAGCAGCTGGGAAGGATGAGTCTGAATCCTGGTAGTAGTTGCCGTAACTTCCTGTGGCTCCTATCTCACGTGTTGCTGCTGCCGCTGATGAAGAGCTTGAAGATGCAGTTGTGTTGAGAGGTGCTGGGCGATATCTTTCGTTAGAATGGCGCTGCTGAGAGGAGTCGTGAAGGGTATATCTCTGGTTGGAAGTGTGATGAACCGGCGGTTCATTCTGCCTCCTTAGCCGGCTCTGATCATCCATGCCCTGGAGACGTCAGGTTTCAAGCAACCTCACCAAAGAGCCTGGCCGAAGGGATACCGGCAGTAGTGCCAGTGTTCAGCGGCCAGTTTTGTAAGCTCTGTAGAGAGGGTGCAGAGGTTAATGATAAAGGTAGTGGTCTCCCTGTTCTTGATGTTGGCGAGGAGGTAGGAAAGGACTGGATGCAGTCTCAAATAGTCAAGTGTTGCAGCCGAATTGGAGTCAAAGATGTCGCCGACGAGTGATCTTCGCGGGGTCAAGACAGTCAAGCCCACCTGTTTAAAGATGCGATGATCGTTGATCGTGAAAGCAGGGAGCGGGTGGCTAGTCCAAGGTAGTAGTCGAGTGGAAGGGATAACCGTTGAGTATTTTTTTTACAAGCAGGGTGCCGCTGGTCTAATATTCCCAGGCAATGTCTAATAAAGGTCTCTTGTGATCAAATGGGAAGCCTGATGGCTCAGCCGGGGGCCTGGGTATCGAGGGAGTTATCAAGTCGAGTCAAGAGGATAGGGTCAGCCGAGCTAGAGGCTAGCGCCGTCAATGCCCAGGACAAACAGACATCGACAAGATGACGAAGAAACGAGGCGCTTTGTTGACCCGTTGCGAAGTGTGGTCTGGTCTGGGGCTTAATGGTAAGGCGCAGTGGATATAGCGGATGAGTTGTCAAAACGGCTGTCTCGAGGTGTACTAGGGATATCCTGGATATGCCCCCTTGTAAGAGACTTCGGGCATGACAAGCTCGAGCCCACCTCGATCTGCTGGGACCAGAGTACCACCAGGGTCCTAAGAAAGGCCAGAGTGTTGAATGAATGTCGACTACAGACTTTCGGGCGCCCGAGACCGCCGAATTGGGCACGACCGTTGTCTAGTCTGATCGAAGAAGATTCAAGAATAGGGCAGGTAGAGACTAACTTTAGCTTGGATTGGGGTGTGGCCCAAGATGGAAGAGATCAAGATGACTTGGTGTACAGTAGGGGTATAGAGAAGACGACGTTAGGATGGTAGAAGAGATGACGAAACTAGGTCAAAGGAATAAGAAGAGGGCCATGAGATCTTATAGTATATCACAACAGTCCAAGGGCATCAATGTCGATACTGAGAATCTGGTGGGGTCCACCACAAATGACAAGGGAAAGAGAAGGTGACTGATGCAGCTGTGGACTTTGGGCTGTATGTACTGATTTCGTGTACAAAGAGTAAGGAAGAGAGAATGAGAGAAGGAAAGAAGGCAGGGGCGTGGAGAAGGGGGGTGGGTGGAGAGAAGGGGAAGGAAAGGAAGGAAGAGTCAAGGACA